>CH001992.1:93467-103682 GCA_000149265.1 Ciona savignyi
TGCTGTCTCTGTGTCCTTGACACCTCCACATCCTGTGAGAAAAATTTGAGGATCTTAAACCAACCCACAGCGGTTAAAAATTTTTTTTTATATTTGTAATTAAAACCTAACTTTTTATCATTTTATTTGTCTATATTTCAAAATAATTATCTTAAACACCGCTTTGCCTTGCTATAACCTTAATGGGCATGAAACAGATAATGCTTATTTAAGTGAGTTTGGTATTGGCAATTTGCTGAAAAAATTGCCGGAGATGGTAAAAAAAATGACCAAAACTTTTGCTTGTTTTAACTTTTTACACAATACTTTGTGGTTAAAAATGTAGCTCGAATAATTTTTGATCAATGAGAAAAAAATATCTAATCAAAACCATCCAGTATATCTTATCGGGACATGGCAGATTTAAAACCTTGTACAGCACTATTGTTCAAATACAAACCTGTAGGAATCCGGCAAACTTAACCACCCCCCACCCCAACCTCTTACTGTCAGGCTCCACCAGGATGAGCTGGTAAAGCTCAACAACTAAAAACCGACGTTGCTTCGACTCCTTGCTCGACACCGTGCATGCGATCAAATCGCTGTTGTCTGGTGGAATTAAAAAAAGTATAAATACTGGTTCTAGGTATAAATATGCAAGAATACAGTCAAGGGAATACTGGGTTTTTCACTTCGTACTAGCAGCCTTATTCAAATAGCTTAAATATTAAACTTAAATATAAAAATAAGTTATGTTTAGTATAAAACAAAACTATTATTACAATTCTAGAGTAAAAACACCAAATTAAAATGTAGCTTAATAAAATAAAACTTCTCTGCTTAAGTATGAAGTCAAAATGAAAAAAATTAAATGAATCCATGGGAATAATGAAAAGCATTAATAATTTTGGAACAATAAAATGTGGCTTAAATTATTAAAATGTTCACCAAATAATCATTAACTGACGATTGATACAATACAATTCATAAACACACAGCATTAGTTCAGTAATTTAACTCAGCCCTGTAAGCATATGGTAAATTAATAATTTGTATGTTTTAATGCCCAATGTTGTTCTCCAGGTGCTGATAGAGTGTTGTTATCCAAATCGGTTAGAATTCGAGAATCAATAATTTAAAACAACTCTAAGATGTTTGTATTGAAATAGCAAGCAAAAACATTCTTCTTGCTTATTTACCACAGCAAAATGGTATTGGCTAAACAATCATAGTTTTCAGTCATGATTAACATTCCATTAAATGAAAAACAAATCTGCTTGATTTTTAATCATTTTTCACGAAAATGACATTAAGATCATATGTCTCAATTCGAGCACCAAATTTTAAAGTGGTAAAATCTAAAATCAGTTCCATTTACTGGATGAATCAAATTCGAAATATTATTTTAGAATAGAGTTTCCAACATTTGGTAAAAGTAACCAGATTTTCTCATCCTGTGAAATAAAACAACAATGTGTGCTCTGTTGTCTGCATGTTCAACCATAAAATGGTCTCATTTTATTTTTCAGTTAGAATTATTGAACCAAAAAAGCACACCAGCTTACTTAGATCAAGTTTGTCGTTGGTTTGTATGCAATCTTGTTCTCTGGTGAGTGGAAGCTGAGTTTCACTTTCTTTGCACAGAAAGAGTGAGAGATCGCGAAGAGTGAAGAATATCCCGATCAACTTTGGAAATGAGGTTTGATTTAGATTTGTGTGAAAGGATGCTCATGCTTAAATTGCTCATCCCGGCATAGGTCAGTTTAAATCATTATGTTCAAGTAATTTAAACCAAATTTTATTTCACATTGGGGAAATCTTTAACCCCCCTAGCCTCAATAATTTTTTTTAAATATTAATTTTATATTTGAAAACTTCCCACCTCATTTTTTTTATAATTATTAATTTTAAAGTTGAAAATCACCGCTTCTACCTTATTTTGTTTAAACATTAATATTATATTTTGCAATTGCCAAACTTTTATCACTGCTTTTGCATTATTCTTAAAAATATTGAATATCACATTGCGCAATCTTCCCACCTGTCGAGCTTGCTCACTTTGTCCACACGGCAACCGCTTTGAGAACTCAATCCCGGTAAGAGGGGTCACGGTGGGTGGCAGCAGCAGCGACGAATCCATCATCAGATACTCCACGTTAAGTGGCTTGTTCTGTGGTGGAGTGGTATAGGTGTCAAATACGTTATCTTGTTGTAAAAATGCCAATACCAGCTTAACGCATGAAGCATGTTGGAAGTAGTGGATTTTACCTGCAAAGTTCTGTATTCGTCTTCAAAAATATCCAGAAACATTTCCTCCTCCTGGAAGTAAATGTTACGTGGTTATGATTAAGTTTATTCGTAATGGTTTTTTGGGAGGGAAATGTAGGGTCATTAAAACGTTATTTGAAATAACACTGTGCCACAGTTGGGTTGCTGGGAATCAATACATTCCATATGCATTGCATAAAATACATTGTATTGGATTGGATTAAGCCTTAAGTTAGCTTTTGAGGTCAAATCGATTTTCCATATTAAATTAAGTTGCATTTCAGATTGTTTGAAAACAAAATTTGGTTAAATTGCTTTGATTTTATTTCAGTTTAATTCCTGTGATTTATTTCACTGTACACTAATGTGCTTTGCCCAAGAAAAAAGAAACAATGAATATTACCTTCAGATATTTTTGAAGATTTTGCATCGCCTCTGCTCTACATCTCTGTAATGTATTTTAAAATCACAAGATTAATTGCGTTTTATATGCAATAAAAACAGATAATTTATGTGCGAAAATAAACAGACAATTTGCATGCAAATATATTTGTATAACCACAATACCAGTATGCAAAACTGCATTAAAACAAAATCGAAAATATATTCACTTCAATTGATGAAAGGTGTTCTTCCAATAAAACGCAGTCTGTGTCTCGAACACCGACTTTCTTCAGCAGAATGGATGTTAATCTTAATGTAGCTAGCCGTACTTTGCTTTCTGTGGATATTAAAGAGAAATTTTATTGGGTACTATAGGTAACAGTAATAGGTTATAACAAAATTATTAGACTGCTGTGCAGAATTTTCATCACAAAAGTAACAAATTAATTACATTAACTCGGTTTATACATTTTTTTTAAATTTTTAGTCCTATTTTGGCTAATCTTCAGTAAATTTATAAATTTAATTGACGTTTTCCTGTCACACTTACTAAACTACGAAAGCACGTTGTAACAAACATCTAATTAATCAAGGAATATTTGATTGATTACCTGACATCACGGATTTGCTGATGATTCTCAGAAGTCGTTCAATCAACCAATGGCAATAAGATTCACTACCTTCTTCCTTGCCAACTAATCCAAGCTCAACTATCTTCTTTAAAGCTGTGCTTATCCCTGTGAATCAGGATAAGCTTATTTAATGTGTTTTGAGCACTGTTTGCTTTATTCAACAGTGTGCATTTTTTTGGTGTTACTCTTTGTTGCAGGCGAACAATTAATATGGCTGGCATAAGAGTACATGATTTGGTGTACCAAGGAAATTATTTCCTAAACCTTTGAAATTAAAAAAAGTGCCAATTTTCACTTGAAAACCCATCAACAGTTATTGCACAAAATCAATAATCTCTTATCCGGTAAAAATTGAGTATTTTTGATAAAAATCATTGAATATGAATTAATAAACAAAGAGTTTTTCCTTTGAAAGGTAATTAAAATGTAATTATGCTTAAGTAACAAATGACGATTGCACGAAGGAAAAAATCAGTAAACACAATATTTGGTATGCATTTATGGCAATTAATCCATTCATATTTAAACTACAAAATAGTAGAATTTTCTGCAACGGTAAAACAAATTGCCATGTTTTCTCTGATAATTACCTGTTCCTGCATTTACGAAGCATGGAAAAATTACAATGGTTAGACTTTAGAGGTAAATGTGGTAAGATGAAATAAACAAGACATAAAATAATGGTGCTTACAAATACAATTTCTGTAAGTTCAACTTCTATAATTAAAAAACATGTCAGTTGATTACCAAATACGCTTTTTAAGAATTCTAGTTGACACACTACACCATAGAATACAAACAAATCTGTAAGTTACTATTCCATGATTATACTTTATTTTCGAACAATTTTCTATAAGATGTCAAACATAACAAACCTTTATTGTGGAGTATAGCGTACAAGAAACAGAGAGCAAAAAGCGCACTGTAATCACTTCCTGTGCAATTAAGCGCGCTGTAGATTGTATCAAGGAATGGCCTGGGAAGTTGAAATATTAAGTTAAGCTCAACAAATGGGGGGAATTAATTGTTTTGTTGCAGCACTGTATGGTCACCTGTCTGCAGGAGTATTCGTAATCTTTGGACTTGATTCTACAGATGAACTGGAAGCATCTGCATTGTTCTTGCCTGGGAAAACATAACAAAAATACTGGATATTGTGGGTGCTTAAATTTACTAATGGATTTCTTTTTAACATCATTTCTAATTTTTGTTCCAAAAAATTTAAGAAAAGGGTAAACTTTTATTTCACTGGTTAATTGGTTCCAGTGGGTTTAATATTTGTTTAAAATGTCGCGAAATGCGTTTGTGCAAATACACAAATACATTCCGGCAACAATTAAAAGTACAAAGTGTAGTTACATTTATCGAGCACTGCACTTGCAGCTCCCTTCGGTATCACATCAAGCGAGGTAATCGCCTCTGCCTCTGGACTGCTGGCACCGTCATCGGAGTCTGAAATATATTATTGTAAGGAAGTTTGGTCAATTTATTTTAAGAAAAAAAAGTCAAAACAAATGTGCAGTAGTGTTTGACTGTTTTTATGAGGGAATATTGTGCAATCAAGGAGTCTAAAATATAACAGACACTACACAGTTAATGATTATTTTTCTTTGACTATAAAAATTGTTATGCCAACAGATACACTAAATTACAACCAGCTTATAATGAGGCAAAATTAAAGGAACAATCTACTCTGCTTATATAAGCTATACTTTTGGAACTATGAATTCATTATGATGCTATTAAAAATGAGGGCTGGCATGCCACCACAGATATCGACGCCTGTGCAGTTGAAATGTTTAGTCACTATATATATATATATATATATAAAGAACAGAGGTGTCACATAATCATGAGCTAACACATTTCTTTTACTTACATTTCAGAAAGGTTAATTTTATTCAGAAAATTTACATGATCCAAGTCAAATAAACAGATTATCATTTAACATTTGCATATAAAAATTTGCATAACCCATATTATTATTTGAAATTCAATGGAACAATACCTGTATTTCTATAGTTTGGTCTTTTTTTGTGATTTTTTCTTTTCTTATGTGAAGAAAGGAGTTTCTCCAAACTTTCAGGCTGTTGCAATATGTCCCCTTGTTCTACAGGCTGAAATATGTCGAAAATGATGGTACAAGTGAAAGCAGAATAGAACACTGGTTTGTGTGTGAACTTTATTTAAACTCTAATTTGCGTGTGAACTGTTTTTAAATCAAGCGTGTAATTACACGCTCATTACTAGCTATACAATGGTATACATAGTCATTGGTCCATGTACATAAGTTAAAAGGTCTAAGGTGGAAAATTAACATTTTAGCATTGCACATTGACATAGCTCTTGTGGCATCCATAATATTATATATAAATCCTGTTTACTTAGACTTGGGACTTGTTTTATCACATTGATAGCACTTTGGCAATGAACCTAAAATTAAATGCCCAACTATTAAAGTATGACCATTTTATTAATTCATAAAAGTCAACCACAAAATTATATAAATTATTTAAAACTGCTGAGATTAAATTAGATAATACTAGATGTAGTGGAAGGGTGACGTATGATCCCTAGTACTATTGTTAAAAATCTGGATATTTGTACATACAGCCCATGTAATTGATCCTGTAGATCTAAATGTTTAGTTCGAGATTGGAAATATATTGTTTAGGCAAAAAAATGTTAACTGTAGGCTGAGGACAGACAGTATTCTGACAAATATTTGTGTTAAAATGACCATGTTTTTACGCCCATTCAGATAAATATGTGAGTCATGGACAACAGTTGGACACAATATTATTCATTTAATGTTCAATTTCATTGAATGACAACCAACACTGCAACATTAAAACCTCCACAACATAACCGTAGATTTTTATATAGTTTTAAGACCCAACTTACCGTTCCTTCCCCATCCAAAGACAAAGAATCGAGATTTCGATTGAAAATAACCTCGGCAAGTTGATGCACAAGTGGTTTGTGATGAATAATTAGGAAAACCTGTAAATGAATTATTAAGTACGTATTCTGCAAATTTTTATTAATTAAGTTTTAAAAACTGTACCGAGGCAGAGATTTACCTGAGATAAGAGAAACAGTGCCACAACCGAACTGACCAACGGACGCTCCTGTAAGTAAATGACAAATTATTAACATAAAAAAAGTAAAATCAAAGCTACATCATTATATGGTACCACAGTATATATAGCAAGTAATGACAATTACTAACAATGTGTCCATTGTAAACATAACAAATATATAGAAATATTCGTACTTGCCTAGAAACACTAATTGTAGAGGAATAAGTGATATCTCAATACATTGTAAAAAATGAGTGATAATCTACATTGTCAAGAATAAAGTAATAGGTCTTAATACGTTGTCAACAAATAGGTGATAATCTTAATGGATTGTAAACAAACATGTAATAATAAAAAACAAAGATTGTATATTTAAAAGTTCAAACAAAATATGCCGTATCCGTTATTACAATATCGCTAAAACCGTAACATACATTGTCGTCACCAGGTGAACCGTCGGCAAGTGAGCGAACGTAGAGGGGAAGAAAGAGTCGATGAAGAAGATGGTGAATAAGGACCTCGTTCAGCATCTCGTTCTCCAGTGTCACGATATCGTTGAGGTAATGCAGGTGGTCGAGGTGCTCAGCCACGAGGTCCCGGAGTCTGTCGCGATGCTGGTGGCTGGATTACCAACAAAAACTAATCAACTACCCACCACCAGTAATTAAACGCTAATATATCATTCGAACGAGCGACTATAGAGAGCAATACACCGTGGTTGGGATAATTAAAACAGGTTTTTCCGGTTTAAAAGCATAAAGGGGCTTCTGTTTTAGTTTCATAAAGTGCACTTTAAAGTTTATATATACTACAATACATTAGGTGTAAGTATACCAAAACATATAAAAATATTATTCAAAACAGGTTTTATCGGTGCACATATACACGTTTATATTGAAATAATAAACAGAATCGATATGAGCAGTAAAACGTGAGAAGTGTGCAGTTTGTTTATAGAAGGTTTAAATCTCCAAATATCAACAAACAGTATTTGCTTGGTATGCATTTCGCAAGTCTGCACAGACAACCTCACTTGATTTGATAATAACAAGCCAAACATGCTTGGTAATTTGAATGCATTATTTATTAAGTATCGGTATGCAAAAATAACATCAACCACTGCTAGATGTGTTTAACCTAGTACAGCTCTCATTTTTCTCTCATCACTATGGCGACAAGGATACACAGTCACAAATTTACTGACCAATAACCATCACCATACCATAATATAGCGGTAATATAGAAATTATAAACAATAAATTTTAGCATCTGAAAATATGTCAAAAGTAACAAACACCAGCAACGGACAAATTTGCTTACTTTGCATTGTTACGTACACAATTATCCACTTCACGTACATGCTCAGCGATAAACCATACAAGATTTGAGAAATAAGGAGCAGCAGTTTTGTCTCGGATGAAACGTAACATGGCACGGTCATTCACTGTTGGATGGAAAGCAGTTTGGTCACAAGAACTTGAATTCCAAGGTACAAAACACAATTTGGATTTATTAATAATATCTAGATGTTTTAATCACCAATTTTAGGGCTTTTATCATACAATGTACACAATTTGTATGATACACTCAGTTGTTTTATAAACTCTCTTTCAACACACTGTGAATTAAAAGTTTACTGGTATATTTATAATTTGTCCATCAAATCACACCTTACAGAAAAAATTTAATGACATCAAATTATTGACTCTAAATTAAAGTTTAAACTTGCAAATTAAATGTTTCATATTTTTCTCTCTATTAACAATGCAATACATACCGTTATACACATTGAGGGTGAGAGTACGAACCGCAATTCTCACCATTGACTCTGGATGGTTGAAAAATTTGATCGCTTCAGTGTATAATGCAAAGTCATCTGTATGCTGTTGGAGAGAAATGAAAGGTGTCATGTCGTTTTTATATTTTTTTGCTAGGGGCACAAGAGTTCACAGTTTGCATTGTTGACAGCCCTATGTTTATGCCATGTTGGACAGACAACAGACACATACCTCATTATAGAAGAAATGAATGGTGTGCTGATTCAGTCGCAATGACAATGTTTTAAGAAATGAGATGTAGTATGCCATCACTTCCTCATCAGAGAAATCAAATTTATGGCAAATAACTTCATTTATATGGTTGTTTGAAAGTAAATAATCTGAAATATTAAGTTGGTGGTAAGTTTACATACACTTTTAAAATGCAGCTCTCTACTATAAGTTTATGGTAAATGTAATAAAAAAAGCAGACAATGCATTTTACTTGTTTTATGGGGTTTTAAACATGTACAAAGCATTACCCATATAACGACATGGCTATATACACATAATGCATATCCGAATTTCAGAATCATGATTTGGATATTAACAATACTTTGGAAACATAATACCACTAAATTGACAATACCACTAAATTGACAAAACAACTATCTTTTTCCAAGTAAAAACTATTAAACTTACAAAGAGAGGTTTCATGCTGTAGATTTTCAAACAGAATATTTAAGGTTTGCAGTAGTTGAACGCAAACATAGTTGCCAGAATTTTGCTCCAAAATGTTGAGGAAAAATAAAAACATATTTTTTTCCAAATAGAACCTAAAAAAACAATGTGCATTTAAGAATACCTGGTAGTGCAGATACCATACATAAATTTAAAAATCTTTCACAATGTACATTGTAAAAGGACTTTTTAGTATGAAATGGTACAGGTACAATACGCTCACTATATAATTGTTAAAAAACAGTGATATGCTTACTTTAACATGGAGCTTTAAACATACTTAGTGCATATTAAAGTAACTGGTGGTATAGGTACCATACAGAAATTTTTGTACAATGTACATTATAGAATTAAATAGTTAAAGTACCATACATAAATGTGAAAACTGTTTGTTTTAGGTCACACAATATATAATTGTTAAATACACAGTAATATGCTTACTCAAACACGGAGCTGTCATTTTGGTCTCCCCAAATAAGGATCTCGGCCATAGAACGAAGTGCTTCCACAATCAGAGACTTGTTGCTTTCAGTGACAGTTTGATTTTTCATTAAAACATGATGCAGATACCTGAAAATTGTAATAACATGTTCACTTGACTTGTTTATGTGGTTTGTATGATGTAACAACTGTTTAAATCTGGTATTATAACAATCTTACATTAGGATGCTGCTGTAACTATTAGAGACTTCAGTATTCCAGGTGTATAATAAAAAGTATACCATGTACATAATAAAACATTAAACCGGTTCCCCTAGTTGTATAACGGTTGCGGTAAATGTTAATTAGTTTTTTATATGCGAGAGTAAATTTTTTTACTCGCTCGAAGTTTTGGCCATGGAAAAGATATTAACAACAGCTGAATTGTTGTGCGGTAGAAACCAACCACCAACTAGTCAGAATCTTATTGGCTAAGGCACTTTGACATTGCTCCCCAGTAGATTAATGGGTTATATGTCTTAATTATATTCAACACAAAAATGGTTCCCCATAATAATATTTAATATCGTTTACACTGAACTAGAAGACACTGAAAAACCATACGGCATCGAAGCAGGTACCATTTAAAAGATTTATATTCAGACTCAATACAACAAGAAATATCCAATATTAAGTTAGGACTTACTTGAGATGTTCCAGTGAATGTGGATTCTTTGGTGGTTTAGGGCCCCCTAACCATCCTCTTCTTTGCAGCATGTCAACTTTTTTTTATTTAATCAATAAAATGTAATATATTTTAGGGCTATATGCTACCTGAGTAGAAGAATTGATTGTATGTAGAAAAATTCACACAGAAAGAAGCAATTTGACACTAACCTCCGATTAACATTAAGCATGGGTGCCTCTAAATACTACAGGACCGTTGGAGGA
>CH001992.1:113272-140561 GCA_000149265.1 Ciona savignyi
GTATGATTAAGATATACAAGCAAATTAGAATGGTACTAAATGAAATATATATATACAGAGGGTTAACCAAACTTTTGAGGTTAAAAACTTAAAGATTTTTTTTATTGATTAAGTGCATAAAAAAAGTTAAATTGCAGCATAAAATCAATCACATTGCATATACACGAGTAATGCAGCAGAATGCCCTTGGTTACAAATTTCACACTTTATAATTATGGAACTACTCTTTCTGAACCTTTTGCGCAATACCGTAAGGCACATGTGCGGACTTTACTCCATACTCCAAACCACTATCGACATTCCTTTGCTGGTCATCAAAGAAGAGGTGTGGTTTTATTTTCTGTAATATCGGACCTTTCGGTGCTCCAGCCAGAAATAAAGCTTCATCAATGTCCAGTCCCCAAAGACGTAATGTCTGTTTAAAAACATTTAATGATCAAGATCAATCGTGTCCGGTAACTGTACAAGTTGCTCGGCACTTTGGTTCTTTAAAAAAATGCCATTAAGTTAAAACATCTGGAAATCATAACCGTGATACTTTAGTATACAAAAGTACAAGATTATCACTACATACAGTAATACAACATTTCATCCAAATTTATTTTCATTCAGTTACTTGGCAAAAGTGTGACCATCATTTAACATAGGTTACCCGTAAAGCTCGCAGACCAGAGCTGGCAGCACTTCTGGCAGTTACTAGGTAGGTTCGTATTGGACAGTTTTCAATAATACCCTCATCCGTAAACTTTTTTTTTACATCACCAATCACCATTGCAAATTTCTGAAGAGGCCCCATTTCCAGTGGTTCATCAGCCTGAAGTTTAAGCAAGAAAAGGTTATGTAATGTATACTAGTACGGTAAAGGTGGTTGTATCAAAAGTATCCGACAGCTATTCGGTTGTGTCCTTAAACAAATCTCTTAACAGACATTACCCAAACTCAGTGGTATGTGTAAAAAAAACGACAGCACTATATCCAATGTATTCTACATCTTGCAATAGCTGCAGTAAACCCATTGTAAACACAAGGTAATTTGTCGATTTCCATGTCTTACGCTTTCAGGGTTTTGCCATTCCCTGGCTCTGGTACATGTTTTTTTCCAGTATCCAAAACATTCATAATTATTATTCCATGAAATGTGGAATTTGGTACTAAAACATGATTCTTCTTTTACCATATTGGCAGTACTTCATTCAATACAAGTACACTCAATGAACATGAATTTGACACTCATTTCCTGTTTGTTATACAATTAAATAGTGCTGGCATTCTACCTTAGCTGCTTCATTTTCAAAGAATTTTTCAAGCCCGTGTTTCTTTGCAATGATTTCTGACTCATCAGAAAATAAGACAGCGTCACCATCAAACGCTATTCGCAGCTGTTCACAACTAGATTGCACTGATCCATTTCCAGAAAATACAGTGGCCGATGCAATGCCTTAATTGTTAAAGTCATATTAAAATGGAGAAAAAGGGCCAATCATGTTTGAATGATACTTATGTTTTATACCCAGATGGGAAAAATGGGAAAATGCAGAAAATTTATCATATGGTCATTTGTCAAATTACCTAGTGTGTACTGTCGAATTAACCGAACTTTTGTAGTTAGCTGTGTATAATTAAAAAGTGTCTTCAGTTTTAGCAGAACCCAACACATTAATCAACTGGGTTCAAGAGATGTCTGCTAAGTTCCTTGACAGGGACACAACTGACCAGCTAGTGATCAGCTTTAATCCAGCAACCTTTCTGCGGAAAGCGACACAAAAACCATTAAATTTGCTTGGCAAAACAAGATGCATAATTAGGTTTTAAAAACACAGTGAACAGAAATGTGCAGCACATTAATTAAATCATAACAAATTGAATTTACTAATTTTTAGTGTATAACAACAGGAATCAAATTTCTATCTAAAATGAATCAATTTACTACTAATATATACATTGTAAAAGTATTATCAACTAAGTTGGGTTCTTTGTAGTTGGAGTATGATAAAAGTTTACTTTATAATTTAATGATTATAACATGTATAGCAAAACTCTTTACAGCTCTTTTTTTTTATTCGAATGATTACTAAAGTAAATACATACTTCTAACAATAAACAGAACAGCATTACACAACCTTCAAGTTTATTGTTTTAATACAAACATACAATTTCATGCATATTGTTCTTTTGTTTATATTATTACCTTCATTCAAAGCCTCAATAACATTGGAGGCATCTGCAGACAAATATAAATCCGTTCCATATGCTGCCAGATAACCACTCACACTTTTCCCAGCAGTTAAGCATATTCGTTCGATGGTAAGAGCTAAAAATAATTTTTTGTATCAATAATTAATCACTTACTAGTCATCTATTATATACGCTTAAAGCAGGAAGTTTAAAATGGCTTTTATTAAAATTGCTTTTTATATTGATAATAAAAATATATCAGTGTTGCAAAAAAAGAAATACACTAATTCACGTTATTTACTTTATATACACATCATATAGCTGTGTAATAAAATGGAATGAAAAGTTTGAAAAAGCAAAATGGAAAAATAAAAATCTACCGTGATAATTGATAGAGTTGATGAGGGCAACACCGATTTGAGCAGAGTTGTTACTCATCAGCACGACATCAAACAACTGCTTTTCATTCGGATCCAATTCAAGCAACCTCAGGTTTATGCAGGTTAAAGCCTGGATAATAAAAATTAGTCAATTGAATGCTTAAAATAAATGTAATGTGCTATAATTGCTACTAACGTACAAGAAATAAATATAAAACATTTGGAGTGAATGTATACCTGAACAAATGGAAATGCACTTCCGGGTTTTAATGGTACATTTTCTCTGCTGATCATGTGTTTTAGATAACTTGATAAACCTTCTTCACTGTATATCTTTCTTTCCTCTGTCATATCAAACAAAGCACGAGATGATACAGCAATAATGATCGCAGTTTCCGGTTTTGGCTGAAATATACATAGGTATCATAAGTTAAGTAGGCCTACATTTATTAAATATGTAAAAGTACTAAGCATCTACTTCATCATATATTTAACAAGACTAATAGACACTTAAATTGTACTTTTATGCCTCTTTGCCACCCTGTTGAATGGAAAATATAAGGGCACAAAATAACCTAGTGCCCCATGTCGAGTTACCACAGCTTTATTAGCATGCTGTATATGTTTGAGATGTTTCTTAAGTTTTAGTAGAACTCTTTAATTTACTGGTTTAGATGATATGGGCTAGGTACCGTAACTAAGAACATAGGCCTAATCGTCTACACAGCAACTGGTTTCGATTGCACACACAATCTTTTAGCTTACTGCACAGACCAGTGTCAATCTTATCAACTTAAATGCATTTCAGATGCAGTAGATTGCATGTTTAAATGTTTTTTTTTGTATGAGCTTTACTTTTAAATTGCAAAAAAGCTTGTTATATCTTTCTTGACTAAAAACTTTAACGGCAAAGCTTTTATTTTATCATTGCAACGTTTTCGTCATGCAGAGTTTAATGCTTTTATCAAGCAGCTCGTAAAATAAGAATCTTAGACCTGAATGTAGGTAATGGTACTCCAACGCAAAACAAATATGACACCGGTACTGGGATACAGGTTTTATTTATAAGGATGAAAATATAAACTTACTATTTTCCATCTTCTTGTTGCTACCGGACTTACAGGTCGGCCCAGTTTTGTTGTGTCGTCTGGGACATTTAGACTTGTGAAATTGTTATTAATCTCACTAAGCTCCAAGTCCACTTCATTTAGATCTTCTTCATTCATTGGCTTACTTAATGTTGAATGTCAAAACGTACTTTTTACTAGATTTTACCTACACTGCACTGTATACACACTGCAAAATTGGACCCAAAACAAAATATAATTCGTTCAATGATGATCACGGTGAAGATTTGTTTTTTTATTTCATAGATTTCAAGTAAAGGGTCACTGTGTACAATGTACATTAATCAAACTTGACAGAAAAAGATAAACAAACAGGTTTTCTTTGAATCCTACGACCTACAGTGCTACCGCTGCGTATAGGCCGCCTCAATTAGATACCTCCACTGTACAACACTGTCTATGGTTTTTGTTAAAGTTTTAAATCAGCAAACAATTAAAAATGTAATAGTTTAAAACTTACGGCATACCTGGCCATACATGCCACTGCAAAATTCAAGAATCGGATTTGGCGTACAAATTTCGTTATAACGAATTCAGCTCATCTACAGTGTAAACAAACCCAAGTAGAGTGGGAATGCTCACTAATATTTGGCATATGCTCACGTTCGTAATGTTATACGTATCAAAGTGCCTACTTACCATGCAAAAAGTACCAAGTCGTCAAAAAAATCCAAAAATACGTTACAAGGTGTCAAATGCAGGGATCGAAGTTCAGTAACATTCATCGCGTAACGCAATTTGTCAACAACGGTGCGAGCCACTTCGACTAGTCACGTCGGTCGTCAGGCGTCGGTGACGCCTTTAGTGTAATGTTGAAGCGAGGCGTCAGCAACCGAAGCGTCAGGCTGGCGAACCCGTCAGCAACCGAAGCGTCAGGCTGGCGAACTCGTCAGCAACCAAGCGTCAGGCTGGCGAACTCGTCAGCAACCGAAGCGTCAGGCTGGCGAACCCGTCAGCAACCGAAGCGTCAGTGCTAGTTAAGAGTGACAGAGATTTGAAATAGTAATAGATTGAGCCCGGAAAGTTAAAAAGTTAGACTATTCTGTATCATTACTACAACACTATTTTCGAATCACATTCTTGAATAGTTTTTATTAATGTTTACCTCATTAGTTTGATGTAGTTAAATTCACGATCCTGAGAGATTCGAATCCGAAATAATTGTATTTTTGTGTGTGTAAGTGAGCGGTTCCATACAATACCGAGAAGACAACACTAAGAATGTACTACATGAACTTTAAACTTCTTGTTCGCAAATCAAAAACAAATGGAAGAAACTCAAGGAAACGTATCTTGAATTCTGTGGCGGATTAAACAAATCTGGTGCAGCATCCCAAAAAGCTCTAGCTTGGCCATTTTTTGATGCAATGAACCGGATATTTGCATCAAGAAGCATGGTAGGTAGTTTTATCAACTATGGTACCAGGGTACTGTTTTAGTCCAGCAACTTAAAATACAGCAACATGTACTTATGGCTTACAGCTATTTGGTAAGGGTATTGTATGACTACCCCGATGCGACACATTTTCAGGTTCTTTTTTCGAGACTGTAAAAACTGTTTGGATGTTGGAAAAAGTGCTGGAAGTTGTGCCATGTTTTTTAGAATATTGAAAAAGTGCCTGCATTTTAAAAAGTGCCTGCACACCATTAAATATTGTTATGTTAATTGAAAAAGTGCCTGCATTTGAAAAAGTGCCTGCACACCATTAAATATTGTTACTTCTTTAATAGTACTAGTGATCGACCGATATGGTTTTTTAAGGGCCGATACCGATACCGATTATTTGTCGCCAAGAAGGCCGATAACCGATATTTGGAGCCGATATTTATTTGCATTAAAAGAAAAAATGTGTTTATTAAACAGCTAAGTGAAGTAAATTTTGCAGAAAATCAGCATAAGAAAAGTTTAATTGTCATTCTTTATAGGTCTAATTAGTAGTCCCAGTTAAGCAGCGCCATGTTGTGGTGTAAAAAGCAGAGCTGTTCTGCATGCTCCCCAGTGAGACGGTTTCTCTTCTTCTCGTATATGGCAGATACTTCACTGAAAACACGCTCACTTGGTACAGATGAAGGTGGTGCACAGAGAAACTTTCTTGCAAGTTTTGCAAGAATCTTGAAGCGCCCTTCATTTTGTTTCCACCATTGCAGTGGGTCCCCTTTATGTCGGTCGATCACTGGTTCCTTGAGATACAGATGTAGCTCATCTTCAACACAGCTACTGGTCAGCGAGTCACCAGTGTGAGGTGCTAAGAGAGAACCAAACATCTCATCAACACGACTACGGACGGATGTGTATTCTTCTCTCCTTTGCTTTTTCCGGGCATTACCATCATCCTCATCTGATACATGTGCAGCTTCTGTGACAGCCTGCACCTCCGAACTACCACTATCTGCGTCTTCATGTTCCTCTTGAGGGGTCTGTTGTGTGGCAGCGCCCTCTTCCTCTTTTAACCAAACTTTGGCCTTGCTCAATGTCATGGCAGAGGAGAATGCATGACTTTTGTAACATGGATCTAACAGACAGGCCAACACTACAGTTTTTGTTTCCTCTACTTTTGAGAAACGTTTGTCAAGGCTCTCTCTCATGACTTGTCGGAGTGTCATGATGCCTTTTGTGGAGGGTCCCTCATCATCTTGAAGGAGCATCTTCAGCACAGTCAAGCATGGAATGATACAGGATGCTGATGAGTTGCTGTGGCTCACCTGACGTGTCACTTCCTCTACTGGGAGAAGAGTTTCAATTAGATTAGATGCAAGATCCCATTGGTGAGCAGCGGGACATGTAAATCCTCCATGTTCACCACAGTAGATGGTAAGTGCACGCTTTTGTTCCACCATTCTTTGTAGCATATATAGCGTGGAGTTCCATCTTGTTGGAACAGCCTGGATTATGTTGTGCTCTGGCAAGCCAAGTTCTCTTTGAATATTTCGCAAACGTTGTTTGGCCAAAATTGAGTGGTGGAAATGTGTGGCACATTTCTTCAGTATTGCAATAACATCAGAGACAGCCCTTTGAGATGTCAGACCATCATTAACTACAAGTTGCAAGGTGTGTGCTGTGCAGCTCAGGTTTGGAATTTCAGCTAGCCTCATTCCCTTTACAATATTTGCTCCACTGTCACGAAGCACTAGACTGACACGGTCTTTCCTAATGTTCCATTCCTCAAGCATGTTAAGGAATGTCTCTTTCAGATACTCTCCAGTGTGTGACCCATTCATTACTTTAGTATTTAACACTACTTGTTTTCTCGTCCACTCTTTGTTGATAAAATGACACGTTAGGCACATCAGTGACTCTGTCATACCAGACCAGCAGTCTGTAGTAAAGGATAAATAGTATCCAGCATTTTCAGGCTGAATCATTTCTTTAATTTTGTCAGCAATCTTGTGGTGAACTTCTTCCACTTTAGTTCTGTAATACTTTTCACTTTTCAGTGCGTATCGTGGCTGTGCTACTGACATGAGTCGCTGAAATCCAACATCAGACACCATTGTGAATGGTTGATTATCTGTGACTATCATCTCTGTGATCAGTTTATCCATCTGTTTTGTCCTTTCATCTGATTTTGCCCACTTTCCTCGACTTTTGAACATCTTTTCTATGGTTGGCTGATACCTTGCCTCATCCTGACTATCCTGATGAGATTCCCTTTTCTTTTGTGCTTCTTTGTATAACTCGATGTGATGAATTCGTAAATGTGACCACATATTTGAAGTGTTTTTATTTTTGGCTGTTACCGCCCCTAAACTAACTTGCTCATTGCAATAATTGCACACTGCCTTCCCTGGTACTCCTTCAGAATAATATGTCCATACTGGACTCTTAAATTTAAGTCCATCCATCTGCAATAATGGTTTGATAAAGATGGAGAGTTAATACCGTATGGTGCTTAGTACCGGTGGTTTAAGTCTTAATCACTCCCAGACCACTAAATCTTATAACTACTGGGCTATCACAGACATAGAACTGGAATAGCCAAAGAGTCTCACTGTCAACATGAGTGCCGGTACAGTAGGATACCGGTATACAAATAACTCTGTCTGTCTGTATATTTGGCTATGGCCTGAAAGTACCGGTAACTCATACTGCTGGCTAATCAGTCAAGCTAATCTATACCAGCTGACTGGTAGGCTAGGATATACGGTACGGTTCCACTCGTCCAGTCAGGCAGTATTCAGACTGACATGATCGAGCACGTGCCGCGCCTATCACAACATAGTGAATTTATATTTTAGTTTTATAAGAAATCGTCACGTGCATGTCAACTTCACGCAAAAACACGTTCTCTGCAAGTCTGCAAATCGAGGCGTCATGGTGACGCCATAGACATCTTAAAAAATATGCCTATGGTGACTAGGGCTGTGCATTGGTTAACGGTTAACGTCAATAAAATCGGTAAATGGTTAACCGATTAGAGCTGGGCGTAATTACGAAATTACGGACGTCAGAATTACGTTAAGTAAGTAGAGCTGTGCGAAGTTAACGTGGTCGTCAGTTAACTGTCAATGAAAACAATAAATGGTTAACGGACTGTGTTCGTTTTTTCACGCCTACAACAGCGCATGATAACAATATAAGTATTATGGTGGTTGTTCTTTTTTAAAGACCGCGCAGTTGACTTGCAGTAGACCTAAGTGATGGTACGAGTAACCGACGAGGCCTCGAGATCGTATCGACTTCGTATGCTTTTGTAGGTCTCGGCGTTGCTAAACGCAGCGCCGCCTTTCTAACGATTCTCCGCGGTGTTTATTGCTTTGATCGGCGGTTTGACCTAGGGTTACGCTGACCTAGATTCAATACAGGACCACTGACGAACTCTCGCAAGCGTTTTTTTACTAGCGAGAGAGAGAACACTAGGCTAAAAAAAATCTGCGGTAATATTATCGGCCGTAGGATTTAAAAAAAGGCCGATACCGATATTTGGCAAATTGCTAAATATCGGTGCCGATAATCGGCCCGGCCGATTATCGGTCGATCACTAAATAGTACTGTAAAAGATTAACAGTTTGCAAAAATTTAATTTTCTAGGCATGTGCGAGTGGAGGTGTTGAATATATCTCCATGGATTCTGAACCTTTAACTGCAGCCACTGAACAATTTTTTAGCAGTGAACGCCCATTACCACCGGTGAATGAAGATGAGGGCTGGCCCATCAGAAATGACCAAACAGACCAATGATATATTTATTTTAGAATCCATTGGTAAGTTTTATTCACTCCTATTATATTTATTTACTAAAGTAAATAGTTATACTACCTACCCGTATATTATCTAGTGTTTTGAATATGTTTATAATCATAACCTAACATTCAATAAGCAATCTTCTTGAGAAGGCAGCTAAGTATTTATAAATTTAGGTACAGACGCAAAAGCTCGTGATGAGAATAAGGGAACAGAAAATTAGCCTCAGTAGTTGGCTGGAATGTCAGGTAATGATTTGTTTGGGCAGTGAGAGTTTATATCTAGGTCAATAGGGTCGAACAAAAAGGAGACATAGCCAGAAGGTACACAACATAGAAAAATGCTCTTGCTTTAATTAAAAATGTTTTGTGTTGCTTTAATCACATATATTTTTTGGTTTCCAGCTAAAGAAGAGGGGGAGAAATGGGAGAAAATGTGCAAACTTCTGTCAGAGGAAGGATAGAGCACTGATTGCACAAGAAAATGAAAAGATGATGAAGACTATTTCTGAAGAAAATGAAAAATTTATTGATGCAGTTTGTGCATTAAAGTAATGTCATGCTGTGCACCAGTGTCCAGTGCCTAACTTTTATTTAAATGTTGGACTTCATTTTTAATTCTGCCCAATACCTGGTTACTCACCCTTTTGCCAAATAGGTAACGTACATGTATTCTAATAAAATTCTGTTTATTAAATGCAAGTGTGTACAATGCAAATTTCGCCACAATAAATCGTACAGAAAACTGTGTTGCTTATGGGGTGAGGGAGGGGCAAGTGGTCTGTCTGTTCAGTTTGCAATCTTGTAAGACATGCTTCTATTCTGTTTGGATTCAACTTTGGTTCAATGTGTTCCACAAACCTTAAAAAAATCATTCCTTACAGCATACATGGATCTGCTGTCATTTGTGGCACCAGCATCACCATGTCACTCTTGCCACAAAATCAAATTTGTTTGATATGCTGGACCTAAATATACCTTGTTTTAAATTGATATGTAAAAGTATGGATAGAACATCATACCTACAACAAAGCACTAGGTAATATAATAAATAATTCAATTCTACATATTGCAAGTCGAATGTATATATATAAGTACACTAGTTGTGTTAACTGAAAATAGACTGGGCAGCAGGTCAGGTGATAAAGTAAAAGCGATTACATGCAGTTGACAATACAACACATCTCTGCTGCCTTGCCACGCTATTCACACTCCTTGTGTTATAAGATATGATATGTATTAAATACTTAATCTAATAAATAAGAATGATGGTTTGGCACTTATCCCAGTATTGTTGGGAATAATCTAACATTATTATGAAACAGATAATTTTAATGATAATTAAGAATACTTTATTGAGCTTGGTACTCTCTTTTCATCTTCTACACTAGCCTACTTTCAACAACAATCCACGGTACAAAATACAAATTAGTAAATTACCGACATTCGCTAACGTTTTGGTTGCTTCCTACTCAGCTAAGCCTGACGCTTCGGTTGCTGACGGGTTCGCCAGCCTGACGCTTCGGTTGCTGACGGGTTCGCCAGCCTGACGCTTGGTTGCTGACGGGTTCGCCAGCCTGACGCTTCGGTTGCTGACGGGTTCGCCAGCCTGACGCTTCGGTTGCTGACGGGTTCGCCAGCCTGACGCTTCGGTTGCTGACGGGTTCGCCAGCCTGACGCTTGGTTGCTGACGGGTTCGCCAGCCTGACGCTTCGGTTGCTGACGGGTTCGCCAGCCTGACGCTTCGGTTGCTGACGGGTTCGCCAGCCTGACGCTTCGGTTGCTGACGTCTCGCTTCAACATTACACTAAAGGCGTCACTGACGCCTGACGACTGACGTGACTAGTCGAAGTGGTTACAAGCCTTCCTCCAATTTGTCGCCTTTAAATTATATCTGCCAACGTGACGTCATTCCACAACAAAAACGCTAATCATCCTTGAACACGCTCTGAACTATGAGAAAATGGAGAGATGTGCATTCGATAAAGCAAAGGCGAAATATTTCGTCAAGTGTCATTTAAGCCAAGCTGGGTTAGACGGGTATTGTCCTGGACAGATAGGGTAGACCTACGGAATTTTGTTGAGGGTAAGCTGAATTAATTTCCAACGGAAGTTCGTGTTTTTGCAGCTATGGTTTTCTACGTCATAGCTGGGAAACTCAAACCGGTAACAATTGTCGGAAATCCTATTATACAAAAGAAAAGCCATGTCATAGTAGTCCCGCCGGTTAGCCTGGCGGTAAAGTGCGTCGCCTTTCAATCGAAAGGTTGCAGATGCGAAACTGGTCGCTAGCTAGTCGTGTCCTTGGGCAAGGCACTTTAAGGCCGATGCACACTTACGGCGATGGCAAGCGATGAGAGCGATGCGAGCGATTATTTTGACGTCACGTCCTGTATCGCCGGCCTATCGCTCGCCATCGCTCGAGTAGAAACTTGTTCTAATCCATCGCTCCCATCGCTCTCATCGCCGAGGTTTGGCGGGAAATCTCAGAAAATTTCGCGCGTGCAAAAATGAATTAAGAAGAAAACTTGGACATTTCGAAATATACCAGCACGGAGAGATTTATTTTTAGCAAAGTTTTAATTATATTGGTACAAAGCTACGCGGTTTTGTACGTTAGAGTAAAAACTGGATATAAAATGATAAACTGAAACCTAATATTTGGATCAAAATCGCTGAAATAGATTAAAATGGTAAGTCACACTTAAATGATACGATAGGTTTTAAGTGCTTAGGCTAGATTGCCTTCTTGTTAATTTAAATTTATGTTTCCATTAGTGAATAACTGCAAAAAGAAGATGGAAATCCCTCTGAACCTGGTACCTGAAAGACAAATGTGCCACCAACACTGAAAAGTGGCTCCACTTCATGCAGTTCAAAGAAATGTGAGTTCATTATTAAATTTCGACAGCAACTAGTGTTCTATATTAATATAGAGATAGCACACAATTTAGTTAGGTATCGGAAAATATTTATTAATGGTATCGGTACGATATTGGTAAATGTTTCTGCAACAGATTCTAAATGCTGACTGTACAGGATGTTGTCATATGTGTCTGAGTTTAAGGTGTCATTGGAGTACCGGTATTGTGTTGGTTTTGGTAATACTGCCTACCAAGCTTTTAATTGACCTATAAAACTATTAATCTGATTATTAACTCATAAAAATACCTGTGTTTTTAAGAACATCATCAATTTTTTTATTAGAATCTTGGTATATGCACAGCCCTAATTTTTGGTATCAATTTTAGAATCGTGTGGCTATGAAAACAGACAGTGGTATAGAAGAGCATGATGAACCAATCGTACCTCAGATCCAATCAGCTCACTACTTCGGAAACGAAGATAAAAAACTTTAAATGGACAGCTTTTATCACGTTTATTGAAGAAGAAGAGCCGTAGTAAAGACAACTATTTACTGTTCATTAATTTTATTGCATAAATATTGAGCTTAATAGCCGCCACAACATAGTATGATGAAATTGTTTCTAAGCAAAGTAACTAAATTAATACATGCACAGTATGTCCTTTCGGGTTAAAAAAGTTGTTCAAATTAAGATAATTTCCAAAACTACAAAAATAAATCACCAGTTTCTTTTATTACAATCCAATCGACTGTGTATTCGCAGAGATATTGATTTAAAAGTTAGTTAAATGCTGTGCATACACATTGGATTACTGTACTTTTTTTCAGCACACCATGAATTTTCTTGTCAAATATTTTGTTTAGGTGCTATACTAGTAGTGTACTGTGTACAACAAAAAAGGTTGATTCCCGGAGTGTTGACAAAAAATTTGCTAAACTTTAAATATCAGTATTGGTCGTGTGGACCTACCATGCTTTTTGTGTTTACATAACCTACGTTTATTTTGCATTCTGTTCTGCAGTATTTACATTTGTGTTCTTTTCTTGTGTGTTAAGCACTGTATTTAGTCAATTACTGCCTTAACAAGACCTTATTATGTAAAAATTGATAAATTTGTCTTTTTAAATTTGTGTATTTTTTGCTACTGTGACCTTACCGGTATGGAACTTCAAGTGTTCTACCTTTCAATACACATAAGACCTTTAATTTCATGAAAACCTTTATTTTATAAATACATTGAGTAAAATGGATTTCTTGCCATGGTACACTTTAATATCAAGTTGGAAATAGTTAAAAAATGACTCACTAAATTGGCAGTTTCATAATATCTGTTCATTATAATTTGTTATGGAATTTATTCTTCTACACGCCATGTACCATGAATTTATGTTACCATTTTAAAAGTTTTGTATATTGTCTTTCAGCGGCAGGACAGCTTTTAACCTTTTCTGGTATAGCAACAATCAGTCTTCTCTTTTCACATTCTAGTATCTTCCTTTTCCAGATAGGTTTTCACATATTAGTATATTTCTTTTCGATATGGGCCCCAATAAACAAAAGGAAATTGCCTTGTTCACTCAAAAGTATTTGTGGTTCATTTCGTCATCAAAGTGTAGCTCCTGAGCCAGGTTAAACCCCCCACATTGAATCGGTGATTCTACAATATATACCTAACCAAATGCTTTCTGCTTCTGAAGACAAGTTAAGCATTTGTTAGCTTAAAAATGAAGTTGTATAGAAATAATTAGATTAAACAATATGAAAATCAATTACCGTTCACTTTCATTTATTACCAAATATTGGTATCAGTATAACTGGTTAATTTGTGCTAAAAGCATCGTAGCGAAGTCCAAATCATCGCACCCAGTTTATATAAGTTGATCAATTTCATAAAAAAACAGTACAAGGCTAACATTACATGCGCCCGTTACCCGCCAAAACTGGCAGGGTACCAGAAAAAGTATAGCGATGAGAGCGATTCATCGCTCCAAGTGTGAATGCCCTGAGCGATGATTTGTCGCCCGCCATCGCTTTCACTTCATCGCCGTCGCCCGCATCGCTCTAAGTGTGCATCGGTATTTCCTGGACTCAGCGGATTAATGGGTTCTACTAAATTAAAGGAATGTGTGAATCATACACAACACACTGCAATAGCTCCGGTAACCAGACGGTGGGCGCGAGGTGATCTGACGATTGCCCGTATTTTAACCCCCTTAGTTTTCCCATTCACGGGGATAAACATGAATATTCTTCTATCTATCATATAAACATACTTTGAACTTGTTTGCTTAGTAGTTTGCTAAGTGTTTTATATCTCTAACAAAGACAGAGCCCATTAGCTAACCACCACTTCCAAACCTTAAATCGTACAGTTGGATCTATAGTGAATTAACACGCTCTGCAATAACTTGTCCGACCGGTTGGCCTGGTGGTTTAGTGCGGCGCCTTTCAGCCGAAACGTTGCAGGTAAAAAACTGGTCGCTAGCTAGTCGGTCGTGTTGGTCAAGACACTTAACGGACTTTGCCTGATCCCAGCGGATTAATGGGTTTTACCATGAATATCATCTTCTAAGCAACGCCTCCCAAAAAATAAAGAAATAAAAATGCCTCTCAATAATAAACAACCTCTATAGCGCCAATAACTATTAGATGGACGCGAGGTAATGTGACGGTTAAACGTAAAAGAATGCGTTTTTTTTATTTACGGCATTAAAACAATAATAATTTAATATCTTTGATTAAAAGTAAAAACATTAACCCACCAATCTTTTCGGTCTGACGTAAATACTCTAGCTTCAATTCAATAATTTAAATTTATAAGTTAGAATTTCAGTATTGACTTGGAGTATTAGGACACTTTGCCGTATATGTTTAATGTTTTAAATTAAATAAATAATTTTAAAAATCCATAAATTTTAAATTATGGTATTTGAAACAACACCAAATAGTATTATCTCTGACCACTATGATATGTTGTTCTTAAATGCATCACTTTTTATTATATTACCCTGATCAAACTGGGAGAGCTAAAGTTATATTACCCTATATTACCCTGAACAAAACTGGATGAGCTAAAGATCAATAAACATAACCAAAAATTAGTAATTAATTATTGGGATTTATTTTCAAATGCAGACATCAAATATATACATATAGCAACAAGGCATTTCTTCGTTGAAATAATAATGTAGTAAATTTATTAAAACCCAAAAGTTGAGTTAGAAGTTTGACGATACCCGATCGAAATACGTATACTAGAATTAAACACCGAAATGTATACCTTGACAGAAAAACAAGCAATACTACGGCAAACGAACACATTTTACTATTAAGTTAAACTAACGTGTATAAATTTAAAAGCTGGACATGCAAAGTTTGTGTTTACAGTTGCACGCCTAAGCAAACTGCGAGTTCGTTTTTCTGTATTTTACCATCTCCATTCACATCGCAATGTTTCAGAACAGACACCTTTAATTCATCCAGCTCGCTCGCCGTAAGTGGTCCCTGGAAAAGTGTTTAGTATTAGATCGTACGTGGCGCAGCTACCAGGCAAATGGTAGTAGGATTAGAAAAAGGTTGGATGTATGTGTTATGCCATTGAATGGGAAATCGAAAAGGACGCTATCACACAGGTAATCGTCAGATTTGTGGTTATCGTTAGAAAACTAGTGGTATTGCAGTGGGAAATATTTTATTGAGATATTTCTGCAGTTTTCGTTTAACCCATATTCAACATAGGCGTTAAGTGGCTTGCCAAGGAATTACAATAAGGACATCAGCCGGCCAGTTACGGTCGGTTTCGGTTCTGCAACCGTTCGTTTGTAAGCATACCACGTACGGACCTTCTTAAGGAATGAACTTACCGGTCAGAGTGAAACCTATACCGGTTGCTACGTTTGTGTCTCGAGGCAAGGCACAACGGACGTTGACTGTGTTTTAGACACGTGGGTCCTAATAATATAATGTTAAATTGTGAATAATCGCTCATAACTAATCTTACCCTGATTGTCTCCATCATATCTTTCACAAATCCATCAACTTCTACCCCTTCCAACGCCCCGGAATTACTCTAATGGTAAAATTCGATGGTGTAAAATATAAGGCAGGTGTTGTATTTGTAAATATACCCTGCACAGTTAGTGCCACTAGGCCTACCTGATCATAATGCTGAAATATCTTCTGGAAGTCCTGTTTTCTCTGTTCTTTTGAACCTGCCTGAAAATTATAAAACATGTTTCAGTAAAGCGTTAAACTTTCCAGTAAACATAGGGTTATACTTGGCTATTTAATTTGAAACGTAATTAAATTAATTTAAGCATTAGGGAACCTGAATACGAAATTGGAGAAGAAAATTTTGCGATACGTTCACCAATCTGGCCATGTCTTGCAAGGTAAGAAGTCCGTCGCTGTTTAGATCGAACAAGGACATCTGTAATTGTAAGTGTAATTGCTAGAAGTCCGGAAATTAGGTATGATCCTATTGGCATTGGGTAGGTCGGATTAACACGCACGGTCGAGAACCGGGACATCGTTGGCTCTCGAGCGTACGCTCACCATAAAGAAGCAAACACATATCTACCAGCTCGCAAATGTGTTTATACCCGGCCATTTAAACTATAGCGATCCTCTTAGAATTATAAAGACGAAATTGTTAATTTGTTATGTAGTAAAGTTGTTAATTTATCTTACCATAGAAGCGGTATATTCGTCCACTTTAGCAGATGTTATCGACTCGCAGCCTGCTGCAATTGCGTAGTCTGACACGAAGTTCTAAATACAAATTTTTCACAATATTAATAATGTAAGCCGCGTATAGGCTTACCACATGGCAGCAGCTGTATGTGTTGTTCGAGAAGTGTCAATAAATCCATTAAATCGAACCGAGCATTGATTATAAAATGGATTATTGATTATAAAATGGATTAAAAGTACTCATGGGGACAAAGAAAGGCAAATTATTAACAACGCGAGACACGTTTCCTTGTTTTTGCAAGGAACAATTGTATTCAGTGTGGTGATGAAATATATCACGTGCTTCCCACAGAGGCCAGATGGCGCACGCCACGAACTCGATGCATTAAATATTTATATATAGAACCACTAGTAAAACAATGTGACACATTCGACAATCGATCTTGTCATTGAAAAAGTATTAATAAACAGCAGAAATTGATAACTCTTACCCGCAGTTCGTCCTTACTTAAAAATCCACTTCGGTTTTTGTCGTAACTTCTCCATATCTATGACAAGTAAACGTTTGTTTTAGAATAGACATATATATATATATATATATATATATATATATATATATATATATATATATATATATATATATATATATATATATATATATATATAATATATAAACATATATGATATGTGCTCTCGTCAAGAACGAATTTATATTTACATCACAAGACCCATACCGAGATGTATTTGAAGGTTATGTCATTTGTTGTGACATCTGATTAGTGTTGCTACAACAAAACTGGCGACCAAATATTTTATTTAAAGGAAAGTAAATAATGCATAGGACGATATAAGACGGTCGGTATTCTTCGGTTTGTAGCTGCTGTTTTAAATAAAGACCTATATGGAAAAAGGAAAGCGATGAACTCATGCAGGGTGAAATTTCGATTGCATGTTGATATGAAATTGTCGATTTTAGGCTACTAAGGCCATACTACCTACCAATGCTGGTCTAAATAGCTGTGTAGGAAATCTATTCACCTGCATAAAAGTAACGCTGGAGTTTAGCGGGATCTTCCGGCGAAAAAACAACAAAAATTCTTCGTCTTGAGACAGCAACATCTTTGCAAGCTTAATATAAATTGTTTGTTAGCACAAAAGCAATAAGGACCAAGTCTGAAATAAATATCGCTATTTGGATAAAACATTTTTATTTTTGGTCGGTAAGCCTAATATAAGGTGTAATCTAACTCCAACCTACTTCATTCATCGATATACGTCCATCTTTTGCCTTATCATACGCCGACATAAACAGGGTTTTAATTTTCTTGTGCTCATCTTCAGTTGGCTCCTGTATAAACAAAAATGAACGATTTATTTTCCATCCATACCATAAAATTAATGTGAAAACTAATAAAAACGACCTCCTACCTTTTTTAGAATATTTTTGGCAAGATCGTAAAAAAAGGAATCCAATTCATTTCCCTCAATATATCCACTTTCTGCAATTTATAAACTATTTTAAGATAAAGTCACACAAATGCTTTTTAACGAAACGCCCGTGAAAGTTACTTTGGCGAAAAAAAGCTACTCACGATTTGCGTCAAACGTATTCCACAGTTGAGCAAACTCGGTTGCAGTAATTTTATTTAATCCCAAACTTCCATCCAGAGCGTCAACCATGGCTTTTAGTTTAAGCAAGCTTTCCCAAGTCGCTGTAATGAACCTAATAACTTCCTTATAAAAAATACAATGGTAAGAAACTAACAAAACATGACACACGCCTATTCTAATTTCAAAATGGCCAACTGTAGGCGTTGGCATTCAAAACAATCAGCCTAAAACATAATAGTGCTCAAGATATATTATAACACTTGCTCAGTTCCATTTGTAAATAATTTATAGCCCAGCAAGGGGGATCAGCACAGACAAAGTGGGCTTTCATATCAGGAATTATATCAATAGAAGACGCAGGTCCTATACACCGCAACGTTCTTTGAAAGGTCGGTACAGACACCACAGCACCTCTTGTCTATTTCTTAAATTTATTTTGGGGATCTGCGTTTTGGTTTTATTACTTTTTAAGACGTTTTAGACCTTTATGACCGCACTATTTGGTTTTGACGTTTTAAACATTTATCAACTGCGCAGTCTTTAGTGACGTTGTAGGTCATAACTAACTTTTTCTCAACAACTCCATAATGACTGCTTAGGTTGCAAACACCAAACTTTCTCTACAACGTCACTTCCCTTTAGACCTATATGCTCGCGCATTTAGATAATTCGACTAATGATCGATATTTGTGCGTGGTACTGTACCATGCTATCGCATTGTTTATAACGTTACACTGGTACACTGAATAAATCATCTATCAATATAGGTTTTCCCTTCTGCTTGGCTAGCGTTCTGACACTGTGGTCTTGTAACAATAGTATCAACAATGCAGCGTCCTGAAGCCACTCCACCGACTTTTACTACCTTCGTTTTCCTTTGCTAATGACTAACGGCTAAACAACGAAACGGTACTAATTCCATTAGGCATTACCCAAGCGGACCATTTAATAATTAAAGGCCTTTGTTCAGCGAACTGGTTTTAATCAAGTATTATTAATTCCAATAACGATAAATATATAAACATGTATACCAACTATATGCAAGCAGAAGCTCATCATTTGCACTGGTGATACTATATGGTTTATACTTCGCCTGGACAATAAATATCGATTTGTTTGAATAGCATCCTAATTCAACAACGGACCACATTTCTGCTAGTTCTGATGACTAAATCTTGGCGTTTATTAAACAATCGGTTCTTGCCATCGCACACGCACTCGATGGATAATACATTTTTAAAGAGAACAATTTTTGCAAAGCGCCAAAGACTAAATTATAAATTGGACTGTGTTTTATCTGAAAATATATTTTGCGTCTACATGCTCTTCTTCGTAACCTATATATTTATTTTTAGATATTATGTGAATTAACTTGTTAAAATGACAGATTGGCGTTAAATGTTAACTGTCCGTCTGAGCAAAACAAGTCTGCTTTCCTTTTCAATGGAACCGACATAACTACATGAATGAATATTTTTGCTCACATAATATTTAAAGACTGATTTAAGTATACAGCCCGGAAGCAAACAAAATGCTATATGTAGCTTTCAAACTGCAATTAAAATTGACGATTTATTTTGCAACAAAGACAAAATAAACAAAAAAACAACTTGGGTGGTTTGTGCGGTTTCTTCAAGTCGAAACTTCTCGTGAGTTGGTAATTGCGTCCTTTGGCAAAAGAATATTGTTTGGACCAAGTGAAGAAATGGGTTTAGTTAAACAGAAGAAACATCGTCAATCATATTCCCACTTTTTTACGGGATTTAATAATCTGTGGGACAACACCCTATGGCCTATATCATGAGCGGAACAGTTTTTTCGTCATTAACTTAAGCGTGACGGGGTAAGGGTATATAATCATAAAAACCATTACCTTTTTGATATACCCTTACCTCGTCCCGCTCATGTTAATGACAAAAATACCGCTTTGACCCTTTTCCACTCTCCCGCAAAAAAAGGGCGTTTATCCGCCGAATAGTGAAGCTCCTTTTCTACCAAGTTTCGAATGCATGACGTGCTCGTTGCTAAAATCCGTGTTTTTAAATGTAATTCGGCATTATGTATCGATCGCTTTAGCCATTCCGCCTCCGTTGCAATAGCGCTGGACACACCCCATTGCGTTTTCACAATTATATATAGATTCTTCAAAAAATGATTTAGGCAATACCAGTAGGGTCATGTAATAATTATTTTATGCAATATAAATCAGCAGCGGTATTTTTATTAAGAAGACTTAGTTTATTATCAGACAGCCAACTTACAGCCAATGGTTTGAACTGTCAATCAAGTTTTAAATCCTTAATTTCACTTAACAAGGCCGGGACCGGCATAGGAGGCAAAACAGGCGGGCCACGAGCGTGCGGCATCACTGCTTTGTAAAACGATGACCAATTTGCCGGATCGCGCTTTCTCTGGTCTCGCAAAACAAGTTCTTGGTTCATGTAATCTTCATAGTCGTTGTAGGGTTCCGATTTTACCTCACCGCTAGAGGGCGAGGCGAGCACAACGGGAAAGTTATGACGTTGTTCGTCAAACTCAACAACATGGTAACCGACTCTGTCCGCCTTTTGTTGGTACGTCTCCTGCAAACGCAATCCTTTGAGGAAGCATTTCACCAGATTAAGCATCGTTGTCGAACCTTCTACCTTCACGTAAATATCTTTGATTCCTATAAAAATAAAAATAAATTTTTTATAAAACAATAATTTGGACACCAAATCATAACTGCAAATGTGTACATTACTCTATTTTCGAGACCCAAATCCTAATCCATATTAAGTGTTGTCCAAAACACTTAGTTCGTTGCCTTTATATAAAGGTTTTAAAACCGGTTGTGTCATTGGGCAAGCATGCATCTTTTCTGAACCCAATGGATTAAAGAATTTTAACAAAATTGAAGGAAATCATACAAAATACTACAATGGCTGCCTAAAATGGGTAGTTGGCGGAAGGTAATCTGATCATTACCCCTCTGAGGCCGTCCCTTGCGTTTTTCCATTCACAGGGATAAACATAAATATCTTAAACTATAATTTAACCAAAGCACCTATTAGTTTGCACATATCTCTTATTGCGCGGTGACATCTCAGGCCGTAACCAGGTGGTTGTTTTCTTATATACATCCAGGTTTTGTGGTGGTTCACATACACATCTTCAAACACTGTCCTCTCTTCCCATCTGTAAACAAAATCATCATTTTATTTACATACATAAATGATTAATTATATGTAAATATAATTAAATGGAGAGGTAGGTTATTTCTATGCTAGTATGTGGGCAAATCTACATTAAAGGATTTATACAGTTATCATTAATTGCCAATGAGGGCATTCATGTGGGGAGAGTTTATTTATCACTGTTATCATTATCATGAGATCAATTCTGACCATGGTGTTAATGTCGAATCAATTGCACGAGATTAAATTAAAAAAATGCTACAGTTTTTGACCAACTACATTAAGAGGATATGGATATTCATGCTTATCCCCGTGAATGGGAAAAAGACTAACTGGTCAGACTAAACCATTGGCTTTGGGCAACAAATGCTAAGTACGGAACACAGAAAACTAAAGACTTTAATCCGACAATCTCTTAGATCAGGGATGTCCAACTTTTTATTGCAGTGGGCCGCATTTTCACTTAAAATAATTCAGTGGGCCGCAGAATCTATTAAATTTCAAGAAAAATTGGGACATAAAAAACAATTAAAAACCATTAATATATAATCCTGTATTCCTGTTGCTACCATAGTTACAGCCCACTATTACTGTCCGCCTAAAAGCTGACTGATACATTTTAATTAGGCTAAGATTCAAAATTCAAAATACTACTTGGAGTGAAAATAACTAGCGAGCCGCAGGTTGGACATCACCGTCTTAGATAAGGGTTTTACTGCTATGCATGACGAGAAAACTGGTTAGACTAATAGTATTATTATAAACTAATACAAAGAAAATTAAAAACCTTTCAAAATACTGCAGTCGATTAACAGCTTTAATCCGCGCTTTTCTTACAGCACCTACAATAGAGGGAGAACTGCATCCTGTCACACCAATCATACCGTTGCCATTTCCAATTGCAACATTTGCACGCATAGAATATACACGGCTTTGCTCCATGTTCATGTGCGACACCCGTGCAACATTCAAGAGAACACAACTGAATTCATCGTACGAATGACCTTGAGCTGGTTCAGGTGGACCAAGTTTAAGTCCACCCCACTGGCCCCCTGTCCAACCACGATCACCTGTCAACATCTTTTTTCCGGTTAGCATTTTGTTCTTTTCCTCCTTTTGAGCGAGGAACTCATTCTGTTCTTCTTCACTTCTCTTCTTCATGTTGTCTTCCGCATTAATGTTCAGACCGGGCCATAGGATCCCAGCTTGTCCTTCCCCAACCATTATACGGCGACCCAAATCAATCCTTTTCTTTACAACAGCTCTCTTTCCTCTGCCCGACCGCTTAGCCATCGGTGAAGTTGACTTCCACAGTGTTTCAGCAGAATTGGTCAACATGAAACTGGATTTAAATCTTGTGACATGATTCGTGGGACAGCTGGACTTGCACAGCAAGTTAAAAATAGGGAATTGCTTTATCATACTGTTCCTGTGCAGTACTATATAAAGTTAATTAAATCATTCTAATACCTAAAGTACAATATTAAAAAAGTACTGTTAACAGTATGGAATAACTACCTTTAAACTATATCATTAGGTGTACAAAAACAAAAACAAGCACTGACACAAAAGCTCAAAGTTCATAAATATGTACAAATGAAAATAAAGTGGCAGTTTAATTAGGTTGACCTATGGCCACATGGTACAAACTACAGGTTTTTTTACTACCATACAAAACAAAATAAAGTCACAGAGCAAAATCTAAATTCTTTTTTTTTAATTTTATCAGCATTCAGGTCAAACAATAAACAATTTACATATTACCCTAATTCAGTAAAAAGAGTTTTATATTTTATATATATACGGTACCATTGGATCGATTAGCCATATTTTTTTAATAAAAAACAAAAAATATTTAATAGGCTTATAAATAATAAAATATTCTAACAAGAAAAATCACAACCTTTGCAGATGATATAAAGTGCATAAGTTAACATTATTGTTCCATATGTTACTGTAAGCATCAGTATTGTGAATATGACTAGGTTTGAGAAACACAAATCATTTTAGTAAATCAGTATGTTTTTTTTATATAATATACGTTAGGTATATACAGATATAAAATATACATAATAATATATAGATAGCCCCACTTCTGTAGTTGTACACTTACAATTTATATATAATTATTATAAAAGCTTAATTTCCTTATTTTTTTACACTTAACGTAAATACTTTGCCCCTATTGGACAGATCGCATTTCGGAGTAAGCATTAAATTTGGGTGCAAAGGTTTGGCTGCAATGCTACAATTTTGATCAGCATCTCCCTTTACAATTTCATTCTCTATGGGAAAGTGTTCTTTCAACAGCTTAAACTGTATTGCTGTTGAACGAATATCTTTAATAACATCCAGAGATGGTGTAACGTTGGTTTGAGATGCTTCCACCTTTAACTTTTTAACAGATGATTGTTGCCTTGCCAAGATTGTTTTCTCCAACATTTCAAGTTTGTGTTTATTAAGATTTTGTTTTACAGGTGTCAAGAAACTAGTTAATTCAATGTTTTCTTTTGCACAATCATTTTTTTCTTTGCATTGCTGTGGTATTGGTTCTGTCGATGGAACAGGGGCATTTGCATACTTTATTGCTCCGAATGGTTTGTTCAAAATCTGCTTTGATTTTGCAGCAAAATTTAATGCACATTGCGTATCAAGTAGGGAGGAAAATTCTGATGAAACATTAAGTACAAGGGCAGTGCGCGACGAACCACCCAATGAATCTTGCAACAACCGAGTCAACTTACTGTCACGATAAGGAACTCGCGCTGGCTTTTTCTCACACAAAGCATCTACCACCTTACTTAGCACATGCAGAGATACATTGATGGCGCCAGACTCTTTTAATCGTATACCACAGTTTCCAGTTCTTCTGTTATCTTCTGAGCCAGCCAAATCTATGATAGAAAGCTTTGCTAACCGACATAAGTTTGAATCACTTACTTGAGAGTACAATTTTATAATTAAAATTGAATGAGAACGACTTGACCTTTCGTTGAGGCGTGTTTTTTCAACCCGTCTGTGTTTTGAAGCTGGAACAAATAAGTTTTCAAAGGTGTCAAAATTGTCGACAACTTTCTCTGTGATTCCAGGAATAATTATATTTTTTTCTTTATCTTCCTTTAGCAAGAATGTACCTTTGTTTGAAGGACAAAGTAAATCATAAATTTTCTCTTGGTAAATTTCAACGTAGGACATGGAAAAGTGTGTGCTTCTGCGTATTTCCGAATTGTCGTAGCTGAGTGAAAATACTTTGCATTGTCCGTGGTATAAATCCAGGTAATTCATCAGATCCAAGGATTGTATGTGTTTTTCCTGATCCTGTTGGACCATACGCAAATACAGAAACATTTTCCTTGCGTCTCAAAAACCGTGTCAATTGTGGTTGAACAACAGTTCCAAAAACTTCTTCTTGGGACGAATCTTCACTAAATACTTGCTGAAAATTGTAACTTATGGTTTGGGTTGTATTTCTCCAGTTGATCATTTCAAGCTCCTTGCTTGAAACAGCACGAATGCAAGTCTCCTCTGGATCTTGACCCGGCGAGTAAAAAACTGGCCGGAGTCGAACATAAACCTGAACACAGTTGGCCTGTGATTCCATTTCTTATCCTGATCTGATAAAATTTATAAAAATTTAAACTTAATAAATACAAGTTTTTATGGCTGTTGCCGCCTCTCCTGTATATAATTACAATGTGTCTTTGTTACAAGATTTTGTTGTGGTTTAACGATGTGTCTGATAATAAACCAGTCAAATGACATACTGTTGAAAGTTGTTTAAATGAACAATCGCACAAACCGCAGAGCAGCATATTTAAACTATATATATATATTATATATATATATATATATATATATATATATATATATATAAGTTTTTTTACGAAAATGTAAATAAGCATCTTGGTGGTAAGAAACAAAACATATTTTGCTAGCCTACTAAGGAAAGCAAGCATATTGGACAAAATAAATAGAAAAACACAGCTAAAAGAAATTGTCATTATAACCCTTTAGATAACTTTGCATGAAGAATAAGCTTGTTTGTAATTTAAATTTTTATTTACACTTAATATAGATGTAGCTTCATCATTCTTATTTTAGTATCTTATGCTTCATTTATTTTTTAATTTAAAAGGCTACAACTGGTCTCAAAATAAACAAGCAAAAACTATGCGCTTATATGTCGGTAATGTAATCATTCGTTCTAATAACATTTTTATTTATTTGTTTTAATACCATTTTTTGTATGTCAGTTTAGTTAATTCTGCTTGAAGTTTGAACTTTGAACGAGTTTGTAAATTTACTTCGGCGCGAAACAAAAAGTGCGCAAGTGCGCCTACAGGCGGAGGCGGCCCATATGGCTATGTGGTTTTCACCTTACGATATATAATGGCGTTATGTGGATGTAATCTGTGTCAGTTTAGTTAGTCTAAACTCACCTAAAATGTTTTAATTTCAATTAGTAAGATACTAAAACTTAACCTTTACATGTAATTTATTATCCTGTTTTGAAAGAAAATAGGAAAAATGGTCCCAGGTTATATGCTTGTTATTGCGCAGTAAATCACCCTTAAATGTAGGCTACACGTTCTTTGTTTGCATACAAGCAATTGCGTGTAGTTTTTAAAAGATAAGGAGAATAAGAAATTACGAAAAACATTTTTTCTGCACAGGAATGGTTGTCTGATACCCATAACGTATGTCAACACAGCTCATGTTTTTAAACATTACTTTATTTGTAGCAAGACCATCTGTTACTACAGCCATGACCTATAATATTTTTTACAGATTTTTATCACAAAACAGATACGGACAAATTTATCAGCAGATTTCCTAAAAACCGAAAAACCCGGGTCTTAATAGATCAGGGCTTCCTAAAACTGGAGGTCTTAGTTCTATTTTGATAAAAACAATGTATTTTGTGTTTGTGACGTTTAAATAGCCAATTGTGTGTGGAAAATGCGTGTAAGGTCTTTAATCAACGTATAGCCAAAGATAATAGGGGGTTTTAAAGGTAGGAGTGCTTATGTATGACAAATACCGCTTTCATACCATTAGATCAATCTGTTTGGGATTTTAAACGTAAAGGGTGGCAGAACAATAAACTAAAAGGGGTCGCGTTTTTAAAGCCCGTAGTATACGGTCGTCATTCTTTGTATATCTTAAATAAAGAACATAACGTTTTTTTCTGCAAGCAAAAACTAATGGGTTTCCGAGTTACCAATCAACAGTTTCGAAAAATATCGGCTGTAGTAGAATAACCGATGTCGAACATTCGCAAAACGGCAGTGGTGCCAATATTCTTGAGTTTCTCGAAAATTTCTCCGATGTTATATAACTGAAATTTGCTACTGTGATTCCAAAGCATATTAGCTAACTCCACACAAAGATTTAACCCGATTGGAGTGTTTGTTCCCTTTTTTTAAATATAGTCTATATAGCGTAAATGTGACTAATCACCAGTTTCCGTAGAATTAAAGAAATGGGGTTTTCCCGGAAAGGGTTGAATATAGGGGGCATACGTATACTTTTTGTTTGGATTTAAATTATTTATTCATTTATCTTGGTTTTGTGTTTCCACCTCGTTTGTGCGAAAATTGTATTTATTATTGCTAAGGCTTATTCTATTTTAGAGCATTTTCTGTGGTACACTGGATAATTTAAATTCTAGGTATTTTTTATGATTCGTGTTGTAATTCTCAAAATTTAGTTGTAATTTTCAAAATTTTGTAGACGTTTTAAGTAAATGTCAAGGTAAACTATAAGGAAATTTGAAGCTGAATAAAATAAAATAAGAAAGTGACAAACGAATACTAACGCAAGTTACCACGATAAATCCGTGTAAATATGAAATTCATAACTTATTAAATAACACTTTTGCAATGTATAAATCAGTTAATTTCTTAAAACCAATACAAATCTATAGTGAATTTTAAGGCAAACAAAAAAGATTCGAATACCCACCATGAACTATTTTTTTGGTAAACGCCCCATTACTTAATCAACCCCCAACCACTGGTAAGTCTGCTTTAACTTTATGTGTTACACTTATTAGAATATAATAAGTTGTGAATTTGTGA
>CH001992.1:140661-166464 GCA_000149265.1 Ciona savignyi
GTGACAAATTGTGAATAAATCACGCCGGGGAAACTCCCACAAAGCCCAAAATATTAGCACATCCAATATTTTCTCGCATTTTAGGCATTTTATTGTAGTAGAATTTTTAAATAACAATAAAAAAATGTATTGAAATATTTCCGAAAAGTCCGCAATAAAATAAAAAAAAAGACTATTTGATTTATTTGTTGCTATTGTCGTTTTTTAATATACCAAACCTGAACACTTAACTCGGATAACATGGATATTAAGTTTGGGTTGGTAACTCGGGAACCTATTAGTTTTTTTCTTGCAGAAACAAACGTTATACACTTAGTATAAGATATACCAAGGGTGGTTAGGAAGCAGGCCACCTTTACGTTTCATTTAAAAAATATAGATATCAAGTTTAGACTGGTCAAAAACCCAACAGTTTCATCTTGTAGAAACAAGCGTTATACATTTTATTTAAAATATACTAAAGGTGATGAGGTAACCAGCAGTGAACCCGGTCGATTCTGCATGCAAACAAATACCATACACTTAACAGGGGTCTTAAATATAGTCGTGGATATGACGTGGTGGGCACTCTCTTCCAGTAATTCGGTTGTTTTCTTGGAAAAAGCAATTAGCCTAAACTAGTGCTTCTCAAATGGTGCGCCGCGGCTCACTGGTGCACCACAGGTGTGCATATATCATAAACTACTAAATGGTTAGTGTCTAGTTCGTTCTTTTCCATTGTAACGTTAGTTATACATTAACTGTTAAAAAGCAAGAGCGCTGAAGAATCAGTATTTTATTATTTTTCCTAAATTGTTTGAGTATTTAGCATATTGTTTGGACTCCCCGTGCAAAGTGCGCCCGTTCATTTCTCAATTGGTCTCGGGTGCGCCACGAGGTCAAAAAGATCGAGAAACACTGTCTCTAAACCCAGAGGACATTACCTAGCTCAATCCAGTATAATGATGGGTTCTATCAAATTAAAGCAACATCTTAGTCATAGGCCTACACAGCACATACTGCAATAGCTTCGGTAAGCCAACAATGGGCTCGGGTAATCTGAAAAATGTCGGGTTGTCAACGCACCATTCGTTTTCTTGTTCACGGGGTAAACATGGACATTCTATCCTTTGGGAACAGTCGCTGGACAAACGATTTTGCCGCTTTGTTGACTTATAAGGGAGAATAGAGAGAGAGAGAGATGGTACCATTTCACCATTGTTTGACTTGTGCTGACCGTTTTTCACACACCCGATGATAATTTTTTCTACATTTTTATCTTTATTTATTTTCCTAATTCCCAAGTCAGTTTAGTTAATTTTAAGCTGCACAACAATAACGGGGTACAGCTTATGTGTATAGGGTATAACTTATTTCTAAAAGGCAGAGAGGTCTGTGCGTTTAAGCCAACTAGATTTGCTTACGAATAATTGCTTAGACTACAGGACATTAAGGTGGCTTATATTTTTACCCGAAATGCGCAAGTCAATAGATAGACCGAGCTTATTTTACCATACCGATTCCGGGATTTATGATTTTCCAAGCTAGGTTAGGCTTTTTATGTCCTTCTGAATGGAAAAACGCAAGGAGAATAAGCAACACTAAGGAAGGCGTAAAGGGCGTTGCTAGGAAAAAATAGAGCGTTTTAATTTGGCTAATCATTACCTAATTCACGCAGTGTGTTGTGTATGATTGAAACGTTACTTTAGTTTTAGTGGACCCATTTATTTTAAAACTGAAAAGGCGATTCACTAATCAACTAAGCTATTTGAACGGACTTCTCGCTAATGGTTAGATTACAGTGGTTTTCAACCAGGGTTCCGCGGAACTTTAGGGTTCCGCCAATACAGTCCAGGGGTTCCGCAACTTTTAATTTTAAATGAATAAACATTAAATTTTTGTATCAAATACATTAAAATTATTGCACAGGGGTTCCTCAAGTCAGTAGAATGTTTCCATGGGGTTCCAGTGCAGCAAAACGATTGAAAATCACTGGGTTAGAAATTCATGATTAAATACAGTTGTTTAAAGTGTTTAAATCTGTTATATTTGATTTTCTGTATATAAATATATATTATATTTATTTTATAATATGAAATTTATATAACCAATAGTATTATATTTCAAGCTTTTCTCTATTTTAATAGCGAGTCATGCACAATTGTAACCGTATCCCAACTTAAAAATAATCGAAACACTATCCCTACAGATAAGTCCTATAAGATAAAAATAATTTTATTCAGGAGTCAATTTTTGTCAAAATTATAATAACATATATACATACTTGCCCTTCCCTTTAAGTTTTGTACAAATATGCAGCTAACAAGGATAATATTGCATATACAACTAAAACAATAATGTCAAATCTATACTGTGTATAGGCCTACTGTATACCATAACCCTGGTTAAAAAAAAAAACTCATTTTAGACTACAAAATTAACCGCCTTGTTCAAATAAAAAATTTGAAATGTAAAATTAATCTTTAACCCTAAAATTAAAAATATTCTACTTTTGTATTATTTTGGGTAAATTTTGCCACCTCTGTATAATGGAAATTTTGCCACCTCTGTATAATGTAAAATCCTCCCACTTCCTATTTTTAATTTCTTAATTGTTCTTTCGGTGCACATGTGACGAGTTTCCGGAGTTTTATTGTTTATGTTTTGTCGAGACCAGCTTGGTCTTACTGCAGGTCCGAGCTTTCACAGTATTGATTTGATTTGTATTTTTGTTACAGTCAGTAATTTTATTTATAACAAGTATACCATCTTTTATTAGTTGCAAGACTCGTGTAAATCAAGCTTAAAAGACTGTTCATGTGAAATTTATTACGAGTATAAGAATTCATTGTTACGTCATAAACATGATAGCTTCTCGTTAGTGAAGGCTAAATAGTTAGAGTGCGTTGATGACACAAGGGTAAGGCACCAAAGTTATTTTACCTAGAACTATAAAACGCGGAAAAAACGAAAGACGGAAGTAAAAAGTTTTACGTACAGTCCTAAAAATTACACAATTTTCTAATTAAACCGTGCTCTTTCAACTAATCATTTTTTAGTTATTAAAAAATCTAAAAAATTGATGTCGAATATGAATATTAATATTTACGCATTTATAGAGTTTTCGCCAAATATAACTCGTCATTAGGAAATACAGTGGAAGATGCTGCAGTTTTTTTTTTATCCAGATGAACTTTTATAGGGTTTTCGACAAATATTCCTTTGGATAAGATGTAGCCCTTATAAATATCTTTAATTTGATGTACAGTTTATGTACGACAATCGCGTGCGTCTATATGCACGAAGCATCTAAATATTCAAAACACGTCATTAGTGGATGTAATGGAAGATGCTGTAGTTTCTTATCCAGATAAACATTTATAGAGTTTAAGTCAGTTATTTTTTTGGATAAGTTGTCGCCCTTATAAATAACTTTAAAATGATATATAGTTTATATACGATAACAACGGGCGGCTATATATGCATGAAGCATCTGATTTTTTACAATTCGTCTTTTATGGATGGTGTGGTTTTCTTATCTAGATTTCCACATATAGAGATTTTGCCAATTATTCCTTTGGATCTGTTGTAGCCCTTATCCATAACCGCAAGCGGATATATCAGGGATGTCCAACCTTCTATTGTAATGGGCCGCATTGTCACTTAAAATAATTGAATGGGCCGCAGAACCTATTAAATTTCAATAAAAATGGCAGGGTGCGAATTAATGGTTTTGAAATGATTTGCGAAATGCGCGGATAAGGAGCGCGCGAAACAAATTTTGGTTATGATAAATTGCCTTAAACGACCAAAAAGATAGTTATTTTATAAAGCAGACAGTACCGGTATTTAGTAGTACAGTAATAATAAATTGCAATAAACGTAAATTTAAAAGGGGTGTGTCGCATCTCGCCAATCATAAATAAAGGAATCGAGGTATATTAACGCTTAATGGCGATTATTGTCTTGTGATAGCAATGCTTATTATACGCCAATAATGCAAAGTAAAGCCAAGGTAATTTAATAATGTTATGTTAAAGGCAAAAGATGTTATTACGTGTTGAGGATTTATCATTAAAAGTGCGCGAAATCAGTACCGGTAATTTATATTTTCGCGTTTTTGTTAAATTTTGTAATTCGCGAACTTTAGAAAACGGTTCGCGAATAGCGATTCGCGATCCCTTAATTCCAACCCTGAATGGGTACATAAAGAAACAATTAAAAGCCATTAATTTCATCTTTGAAAAAGGAACAAATAACACACATATAGAAAGAAAAAAAACTTATTTCTGCAATACAAAGTCAATGAGATAAGTGTTTGTCGTCCGTCGGTTTCTTTCTGCAGTTTTGATGTTTACTGCGTTCCTAAAAGCTGACTGATACATTTGAATTAGGCCAAGATTTAAAGTTCAAAATACTACCTTGGAGTAAAAATGACTAGGGGGCCGCAGGTTGGACATCCCTGGGATATATGGACGAAGCGTCTGAATAGTCATAACTCGTCATTTAGGGATGCCGCGGTTTTCTTATTTAAATGGTCAGTTATAGAGTTTTTGCCAATTATTTATTCGTTTTACGAATAGTGGTGGTTAAACACGTGATTGACACTTAAATTTCTTAATCGTTCTTTCGGTGCAAATGTGACGGGTTTCCGGAGTTTTATTGTTTCTGTTTTGTCTAGCAGGTCCGCGTGCCGCAGTCAGTAATTTTATTTAGAACAAGTATGCCATCTTTTATTAGTTTACAAGACTTTTCATGTGAAATTTATTATGATTGTTAGAATTTATTGTTACGTCACACAAAAATCTATTGAATGCTGCTTTCTCGCCAATGAAGTATCAGCTCTCGGTATGTGTAGGGTTGTAGCGAAATAGTTAGCGGGCGACTATATGCACGAAGCGTCTGAATATTCGGTTTTCTTATCTAGATGGACATGTTTATAAAATTTTTAATGACTTGCTGTGTTGTACCATTTTGCGTATTTTAACATGCGAGATGCGAGAGATGATGAAATGTAGGTGCATGTTCTTCACATAGCTTTTTGTTTTTTTAGTTCTATGTCTGCATTTTTTTCAAGCATACTTTATATGTCTCATTGGAGACGATTAATTGGATATACTAAATTTTCTGGATTTAGCCCCATGCACAAGGGCAAACGAAATCGCATAGAACCCGCAATTTCGAGTCAATCACCTGTTTGGGACCTTTGGAAAACAAAGCGTTAATTTTGTTGATTCTACATTTAAAAGTATAAAAAATATCATATTGGTCCGTTTTACTCAATTCAGATGATAAACTGTCATATATATTGATTGTACTTCTATCTGTGAAAAATGTGTTAGAGACGGTAACCCAATGATCTCCATTAATATTTATAATTTGAACAAATTCTTTACAAGGCGTAAAAGTAAGGGATTTAAAACTGCTTGAATTAGCTAAATAGCTAATAATGTATATCTAGGACCTAGGTAATAAAAACCCCAGAATCACTAAAAGACGAGGTATGAATATTCCGACGCTTCGTGCATATAGGCGCCCGCGGTTTTTGTATATAAACTATACATCAAATTGAAGGCATTTAAAGGGCTACAACATGCCCATTAAAGGAATAAATAATCTGTGTCCTGAATGAAACCGATAATAAGGCCTCATACAAGAGGAAAATAGCAAATTTCATTATTTTAACTGCGCAACAGAATATTAAGTCGCCAAACCATCCTGCAACGATGACAGCCGATTTCTAGTCGACACGTCGCACACCACAGCCAACTGAGCGGTTTGCAGAGAACGCATGCGCATATTGTCATGTTGTAAAGAATTCCAACCTGAGCTGAAGAAATCAGTAAAAATAGTCAGTTGGGTAACCTGTAAGGCCAGTTCTATTATTTGTGTCTGTAACACATTAAGTACTAAAACTGCACCAGAAAAGTATAAAGAATACACCAACCCAAACAGTAAAACTGTCATATTCGGTTGTGTTTGTGGATACGCCGCGAGCGAAAGCAAATAAAAAAAACATCCACGAAATGTCGCTGCGGGGCTGTCTTTAAAAGATTAGAATCAGAAAGAACTTTATGTCAAGCCGAAATTGCTTTGTTCAATGTGGTGGGAATCAGGAACAGGAAAACGAGAAAATTGATATTCCATTACCTAACCAAAAGATAACAAATATAACATTATTTTGTTACAAGAAACGCACTGTGAATGTAATAAACACTGGAAAATAGAATTGTGCTACAATATAATTCCGAAGCTAGAAGGAATCTATCCGAGATAATGTCACATTTTCAGTTACTCGATATATACAGAATGCTCCATCCAGATAAAAAAACAGTTTACAAGATTATTACTCTCCAGTAGTCGGAAGTCAAATAGACCGTTTTTATTGTCCCAAAGCCTATCTGGTCGAACAATATCGGCTAAAATCGTAACCAGTGTACATTGCGATAATCGCATCGTCGAAGCTGAAATTCAAACTGACGAACGAGACGAGTCCGGTGACTTAAAAATTTAACAATATGTTGCTTAATGACGAAAAGTTTGTCAACCTAATTAAAAACAACATTTTTAGATTTCAAAATACACATGGAGAATTGCGTGATTACTCGAGGGACACTTTCAAGGCACACTAAAACACATCTTCTGTATTTGCTCGCAAACTGTCAAGTTTTAAAACGAAATCTAAAATTGGATCGCATCTAATTTAAGAATACCCATGTCATTGAGCCGCATAAACTTGATGTTTGGAGCACCGAGATTAACAGTAATCTGCTATTTGCCTTTTTATATGTGCGAGATGTATTATTAATCGTACAAAAATCGGCTTCTTTTTTAATGCCTTTATTGATTTTGTTGCAGATGTGAAACTTGTCACTGTTCGTATAAAAAAACACTACTAAAACAATTTAAAATGGTCTGGATTTATGTGAACTATTATCTTCATATATTTTCCTCCTTTTTTGGTATATCTGTACGTTGCCGCTTTATTATTAAACAAACTCGTTTGGTCATCCTGCTAGGTTTCTGTTTCTCTCGTTTAAGATGACAAGCATTTGCTTTTCTCAATGAACCCATCATGGGTTTGTTACTTATTCCGTTTTTATTGCGACCGCAACGATATATCGATAATCGCTATACTATTTATATTACTCAACAACGATAATATAATAAACGTGTATCGCGATTATCGTACCACAGACGCAATATTTTATCAGGGAAGCTTTTTTTAAAGCTTTTACACATCGGTTTTTAAGCTTAATGCAATAATTAGAAATAAGGTTAATTTCACCAACAGGCCTTATTTAAGAACACATTATAATTGATTGAAACCAAGAAATGCATTTTAACGACGTTTAACATTTTAGAAATTTCCCGTGTTTCCAACTATAATCGCGATTATCGATTTTTTTACAAATATCGTTGCAGCCCTAGTTTTTTTATACAATATGGTACATTTATCGGTACGACAGTATTTTTTTATCAAATTGTAATCTCATTTTATTATACACACAACATGACATTAAATGTAATTTATTGCATCATGTATAACAATAAAAAAGAGAAATTGAGGGGAAAAGGTGGTGGGGAACTATTATAGAATACTATATAAAGTGGTAGCACGCAAAGAAAATTAATGCCACAGCGACCTCTATGGGTTTGGTAGCATAGTCGTCTGTTGCAGTGTTGCGCACGAAATTTTAATAATTGCTCATTTTGAAAACGCCATCATATTTTAGTTCATACTTAGGATATTGGAAATTTATAGTTATTTGTATTGTGTGTTCGTAAATAAAAGATTTCCTTTTTTATTTGTAGCCGAAAGTATTGTTAAATGGCAACACGGCCATTGGACCAATAACGCGAATTCCTGTCAGGTAACCCTGACAACAAAGTAGAATTATCAATAAAGCTAGAAGGCAGTACTTTGTAGTGCTTATCACTATGGTTAGCATGTGACTATTTGTAATGTATTTATAAATCATTCCAGTAGGTATTGAGTCCAACAAAATTCAGGCATCTAGCATAAGATTTTTCATTTACTGTTACAGATATATTCATGACATATTTTAAAATTTTCAAGTCCTATCATGTGTTTATTAGGGTCCAGTCCTATGTTCCGCATGTACCCTGATAGTAGTTTTATCCTTTTTTTTTGCACTTCTTATTTTCCTAGGATTTTTTCACCACAAACATATCTATAGGAGTAACACTATTTTCTCATTTTTGTTCTGTATAGTTCTACCTGCAAATTCATACATAATCTAGTGCAGTGGATAGGATATTGGATAGGAACCTGAATAGGATAATCAGGTTTATCTCCATAAATGGGGAGCGAAAGTGACATTACCAGATTATCCTGTGCCCACCGGGTTACCGAAGCGTTTGTATGTTTTGTATGATTAAGGCATTTTTTCAATTTATTAAAACCCAATAATCCACTACGTTCAGGCAATGGCCGCTAAGTGCCTTGTCCAAGGACACAACAGACTAGCTAGCGACTGGGTTCAAATCTACAACTCTTCGGCTAAAAGGCAACGCACCAACCTACCAAGCTAATCGCTCTGATATTATTGGACTGACAGCCACAATTTTTACATGTGCAACATACTTGGGGCATCGATCATAGTTACACAGTAAATTTTATTTTTGTTCTATATTTGACTAAATTGTATATATTTCTCTTCAGTAATAAGCATTAGATAATATTTTGTGTTATGGAGGTATCAAAGAAATTACCTTCGAGGAACCAAGTCTTTAAATTTATTTGCCTAATTGGATTCTCATTTCTGTTAATGTTGGTCTACAGAAATATACTGTGGGATGTACAACCTGGCTCAAGTTTTCTCGTTAGCCATACTTTTGCTACGAAGAAAGCCACAAATGATTTCGCGGATTTAATTCGTTTGGGATTTCACACTCAGTTTGGTTCCATACTGTGGAGAACGTTTTACCCTGAAGTGAATAAATTGCTTAGCTTGATTGAAGATGGAAAGATTATGTGGCCAGTATCTATGAACAGTTCGACTTCTGCTAAATTTACAAAACTCCTATTAAAAGAAAATATTGGAGGCTATACCGTTGGTGATACATTAGTGGCAACAATTGAAGCTAAAGATGGATTAGGTCAAAGAAAAACTTATGGAGGAGATTATTTCTTCGCAAGGTTGGTATTTTATGGGTAGTGCAAGCTTTTATTTGAGTGCATTATATATTTAGAAATTCTGTATAACTAGATTAATGAAAACCAATGATGCCGGTGAAATACTTACGAGCGGGATAGCTTGTGATGTTGTTGATCAAGGTGACGGGACATATACAGTCTCCGTTCCACTGCTTTGGCCAGGTCGGTCAACTTTATTTGCTGATTTAGTCCACCCAAGTGAAGCAATCGTGTATCTTGTTAATGAAAGTGCATCTGGTTTCGCAAAGGGCATTCATTTCGTCTCAACCTACCCATCTGGTGAAGAAGTGTACTGTAATGTTGGCCTTCAACCGAGGTACCAGTTTCTTGTGTTTCAGGAATTTTACAGTGGAGTGAAGATTTCATTTTCAAAATCTTGGTTGGCTAGGCTACCGGTACCAGTAACTTATTTTTTGTTAACAAATTAGAGTGTACTTGTTTCTTTTTTTTATTCTTGTTTTAACAAGAAAATAGTAATTAAGAGTGTCAACTATTAGTCAACCACCATTTGCAGCATTTTTGGCCTGTATGTACACTCCTAGTTTGTGCAAGTGGTACCATATGAGCCCTCAGTCTTCTAGTTTACCCAGCTACACTTATTTTATTTTAGGAGAAAGAGAGAGAGTTTTTATTTCTGCAAACAGAAACTGAAAAAATGTTGTTTAGTTTGTAATTCTTTTTAAATGGCACACAAACCAATATCCTTATCTGTATTTAACCAAAAGATGTTGCTGTCAATATACACTGACCACAAATTTGAGTGGGGGCCATTTGTGAGGATTACAGAAAAAAAGGCTTAGTGAGATAGGTAAAATAGAAAAAATAAACTTACCCTGACCAGTGATTTTTTTATTATCTTGTAATTTTCTTTTAACCTGTGTATTCATTATTTGGGTAAGTTAGCCATTATCATTTTTAGAAGATACTGACCAATAAAAACATTAGCATAGAATGTCCAACACTGGGTGAGTTATATAATGTCAAGGTGGCACCGAACCCCAGTACCGTAAACTGGGGTGTATATAGGGTGTGCAGGGTAAATAAGGACAAAATCATGTAAAGTGTTTTAATTTTACAATTATTAAAAATGAGTTATGCATAGTCAATTTAAGAAACTAAGCTCTCGGGTTAAGCACAATATAAATGTTGTATAACTAGAGAGTGTCAACCACTTGTTTAACAACCATTACTTGTAAAACTCATTTGTATGCTATATATTCATGCGAGCAGGGTCGCTAACCACAGTTTGTGTTTTATACACCGAGTCACCGAGTGTGTAGTTTGTTTCTGCAAGCATAAAATCATGGGTCCCATATTATCAAACCAAACAAGATTTAAGAACATTTTACCACAAATGTCTTAAATTTAAGTATCTTGTAAACCAATGTAGTGAAATGAATCTAAATTCCCAAAACAGCCCGATTGAGTTTTTCATGGCTTCTGAGAATTCCCCTTGATTAAGTTAATAAATTTATGTTTTAACATATCTGGCTTTATGTTATCTAACAATTCATACAGTTTTAATTCAATTTGACCACTTCTTGAAGATGGCGGGACAATATGGCATGTCACAATAATAATTAGGGAACAAATCATAATTTTAGGGTATTTTTATTTTTTCAATGTTATAGTGGCTGATAGGGCACTATCAATTTACCCAATCTGACCGAAATTGGAGCAGCTGTTCATGCCCTATTCTCAAAAGAAGCTATTTTTTTAGAAAAAAAAAACGTTTTGGGTCTTAGGGAAAGCCCCTAGAATTTATTACCCCATTTTTTTTTGTTTCTGCATATCTAGATCATGTTGTCTAACAAATTACAAAGTTTTATTACGTTTCCATTACCCCTGTGGTAGATGTCGTGGCAATATGCCATGCCTGTCACAATCATAATTCAGGAACATATCTTTGTTTTTAACGGATTTACCCTTAGTAATTTTTTCTTTCTATTAATTGGCACATAAGTGGCTAACGGTCCATCATTTCCCCTAATCTGATTAACATTAAAGCAGCCGTTCAAGTGCTATGCCCCTAATAACTATTTTTTCAGAAAAAAATACCGTTTTTGATTTTAACGTCCAAGGAGAATTCCCCTGGGTTTATTACCCAATATTTTGGATTCTGCATATCTAGACTACGTGGTCTAATAAACGACAACGTTTTATTGCAATTCCATTACCCCTAAGCCTTCTAGTAGGTGTTATCGATGGGGTTACCTATTTGTCAGTCAAACAACAGTGTGAATCTTCTGAATACAATCCTCTGATAACTGTTACAATAGTGGGAAACAGACTAACATTCAACCATCTTGTCAAGCACTATGTTTAAAAAAAGAAAACTTTTTGGAAAATTTCTGCATTTATCTTCTAGTTCTGTTCTTGGTTATTTGCACATCTTAATCATGCTTAATAATAACGAGTCTTTCAGTTTAAATCGAAGTTTCAATTACATTACTCCTTTTCGTAAATGTCAGGTAGACATTGCATGTCTGACACAACCATTAAACAAATTTCAAATTCTTAGGTAACTTCATACCGTAACTTCTGACCTCCGTATATTTGTACCAGCATTGGTTTCACAAAGTGACATTTTTCTAACCTCTAGCCCGATTTATTTTTTAATGGTTTCAGGAAATTCCCCTGGGTTTAGTAGATTAGTTTCTGTTTTTATAAGTCACTCATGTTATGGAACAATTCTTAAAGTTTTAATCTGATTTGTAGACTGCTTATTAAAGATGTCGGTGCGATATGGCATGTCTGTTACAATCGTAATTCAGGAACATATCTTTGTTTTCAAGAAAATTACCCTAAGTAAATGTTTTCTATTTTTTAATTGGCACAGAGTGTCTAATGGTCTAACATTTCACCGAATCTGATCAAAATTAGAGCAGCCGTTTAAGCGCTATGCCCCCAAAAGCTAATTTATTAGAAAAAAAAACGTTTTTGGTTTAACGTCTTATGGGAATTCCCCTGGATTCATTACCAAAATTTTGGTTTCTGCATATCTAAACCCATGTTGTCTTACAAATGTCCAATTTTTATTGCGATTTCATTTTTCCTTCTGGTAGATGTCGGGGAGACATGGCATGCTTGTCACAAAGGTAATTTTATTATTTCTTCTAAGTGTTAAATCAGTGACTAATGCACTTACATTCCACGAAATCTGATTCAAATTGTAACAGCCGTCCAAGCGCTATGCTCAAAAAAGGATAATTTTTTAGAAAAAAATAGCGTTTTGGTTTTTAACATTCCAGGGGAATTCCCCTTGATTTATTACCCAAAATTTTGGTTTCTGCATATCTAAACCATGTTGTCTAAAAAATGTCCAATTTTCATTGCGATTCCAATACTCCTTCTGGTAGATGTTGGGGCGACATGGCATGCCTGTCACAATCATGATTTCAGTACAAAATCGAATTTCTTAGGGTATTTCCCTAGGTAATTTTTTTATTTCTTTTAAGTGTTAAATCAGTCAGTAACACATTTACTTTTCACCAAATATGATTCAAATTAGAGCAGTCGTTCAAGCGCTATGCCACAAAAAGCTAAATTTTTCATAAAAAATACCGTTTTGGGTTTTAACCTCCCAGGAGAATTCCCCTTCATTTATTACCCAAAATTTTTGGTTTCTATCTAGACCATGTTGTCTACCGAATGACTAAGTTTCATTACAATTCGATTATTCCTTCTGGTAGATGTCGTGGCAACATGCCATGCCAGTCAAACCTTTGACGAAAAAAAACGGACAAAAACAATATGAGTGTTACGTTTCAATGCATTGAAAATATACATATATTTTTGTTTTATTCAGCTCATCTTTGTGTGATCAATCTGTTCCTGAAAAAGGTGTCACGTGGTTATGCTTTCCCACTTCCAACGGGACATGCCCGGGGGTATTTAATTACACAGAGACAAAATATGACGATAAAATCTCTTTTGTTGGGATAACCCCGCTGTTTGAGAAGGAGAAAAACTGGAAAGTTCCAATTACCCAGGAGAATATTATTAATGTAACTGATTCGGCGTTTCGGAATACTTTTCTCGAAAGTCTTCCTGTTTGCGAAACTAGATCTGGTATGTCGGAATATTCTTTCGAAAACAAACTCGGAAAGCATAGTGGGTTTTACTTGGACAATAAGTGGAACTCCCTACAATGTAAATCTCGCCGTAATGGTTTAAAACCTGCTGAATGTTTAAAAAATAAATTGCTTTACTTGATAGGCGATTCAACCATGAGGCAGTGGTACTTCTCTTTAAAAAGTACTTTAAGTCTACAAGACTACCCTGAAGCGTTGCAGGGCAGACCCGGTCAAGATATTTGGCAGGTATCTCGTGTTGGCTATCAGGTTGAGCATAACATAACCATCTTCTATAGAGCTCATGGGTTACCATTGCACAATCCAGGACCACCCGGAGCTCATCCTTTTATTGCGGATACCTTAAAAAATATTCAATCTCAAAACAGCTCCAAAACTTTGGTTGTAATCAACCTAGCACTCCATTTTCTTCTTGTCGACCCGATATATTACATGCAAAGGGTTGATGCCGTGAAACGATCTGTTATACAACTTCAGCAACGCTCTCCTGGCATTCGGATATTTATTCGTGGTTGTATACGCCATAGAAATACCCTAAAAGTCGTTCCAACCGAATGGTACAGTTATCGGCTGTGTAAAATACTACGAAAGACATTCGAAGTAGTACCTGATGTTGGATTTATAGACGTTTGGTCAATGACAACGGTGTTTACGAATGAGCACGATATCCATCCCGAAGACCATTTAGTGACTGGTCATGTAAACGAATTTTTGTCATATGTGTGTTAGGTGCATTGACAATAACCTAAATGTTGTAAACCTTCTGCCAAAACGCGATTTACTCTAAAAAAACAACTAATACAAAATTGAACTTGATTTACCTGCAATTTTTTTTTAGTTTTTGTAGAATCACACTAGTTTTAGGCGATTTATGCTAAGTGCCTTCTCCAAAAACACAACCATCAAGCCAACAGCTATTTTCGATCACACAACCTTTCATCTAACTACAAACCACTATGCTTCTTCTGATTCACCCATCCTGTATGTGAAATTACGACATGTGCCCTTATTTCTCCGAATTTTTCGCATTAACTTTTTTCTGTTACATGGTCAATTACGTCACTCCTATCACGTGGTTTAAAATGGTTAATTTTTTGAAGATTTTCCATAGGTGACTGTTATATAGCAAATATATATTTTGGTTCGTTATTCTGTTGGTTTATTTTGTTTTTTTAGCAGGTTTATTCACATAAGTTTAATATATTTTTAAAAAGCCACGTTTTTATAAATTACTTAGTTCTTCTGCTGCTACCTGTACTCATTTATGACTCTCGCAATACTACTACAAATTTAAACTCATTTGTGGAATTTTGTTTCTGTTAGTATGAGCCATAATAATAGACTGATAAGTGGTTTTACCTGTCTTAAGGCTCCAGTGCTTTCCATGAAAATGGTTGAGGATAAGTGGTGTCCTGGTCTATTTTATTTCGTTTTTTTTGTTATATTTCGGTATATAGTTTTTTGGGAGGATCCACAGGTTTTTTATGGTTTAGTCTTAATTAAGTTTTGTTTGCACATTTTTGTTTTCTTCGCTTATTAGGTTTGGATGCCGCCTTCGTTATTATTTATTAAATTATATCCTTTTATAATTGACTTGTTTTAACAACTGTTAGTTTTGCCGGCTTTTTCGGTTCCCGCGCCGTGATTTGATTATTTTGCCATATTTTAATACTGAAGCAAAGAATGAATAAACTTAACTAATCTAAGTGATATCAAAATATCTTAAATGGTAGCTTCAATTCTTCCTTTTGTCACACATAACAGGATAGGATACAATATTCATGTTTATCCCCCGTAAATGGGAAAACCAATGCTCACTAAGTGTCTTGCTCAAGTACACAACCGAAAACGCAGGTATCACACGGCCAATCATCAGATTATCTCGCGCCCACCGTTGGGTTATCGGAGATATTGCAATGTGTTATGTATGATTCACACGTTCTTTTAATTTAGTAGAACCCATTAATCCGGTGGGTTCAGGCAATGTCCGTTACAGTGTCTTGCCCAAGGACACAACCAACTAGCTAGCCTCCTGTTGTTGCGTGAAAATAAAGTTTGTCATCAGTATTTAAGTCTAATACAGGACGAAAAAACGAATCGTAATAGATCAAGGCTTCCTAAAACTGGGGGTCGTTGTTCACCAGTATTTTCGCAAAAATAAGAATGCATGTAGAAGCACGCAGCGGAAAATAAAAGACTCCTTAAGCAGGATGCACACATACGCGCGACTACGGAACGGTAACGGGACGCGACCTTCCGACAAGCGACTGCACGGCTCCTTTTCCGCGCACGGCAACGGCTCGATCGCGTGTGCAATGCACACATGCACTTTGGTAGTTTCACACCCGAAGTCTTAATATAGTTGCACACCACTAGCCAGCTGTTAGGTCTATATCAACACTAAATTCCCATAAATTATGAAATGGCAATATTCAATGTTTTAATCTGATGAGCAACTTACCAACTACAGATACCAGTTTATTTTATCGGCCTGCCCACAGTATTGCCTACATCTCTCTGTACAAAATATAATAATTAGATACCATTTGTCACAACAACACAACCATGTAGGCTATTTAAAAAAACAAACGTTGAGTGGTATAAAATAAAGAGAGAAGTGAAAGGTTTTACGACAACGAAGTGAATGAATTTGGATCCTCTAGTATCTCAATTTCTACTGGAGAATTAATTTACTAATTTTTCGAATGAGGTGTGATGATACAATAGGGTGCATTTCCTTTTATTCTTTCCTCGTTTTGCCTCGTTATTACCAGTATTTTATTCTGAAAAGAAAAGAATACTTTGAACCGATATTGGAATCGGTAATCAGGAAGGTCGTTGTCAAAACCGGCAACATGCTGTTGTCGTGTGCCTTTGTCCAAGACAGTCAGTCATTGCCCAAATGAACTAGAATTATTGGTTGGACAACACCTAAACCAAAGTAACGTAAACATGCAACACAGTGTAATAGCTCCGGTGACCAAACTGAAAGGAAGAATTGAAGCTACCATTTAAGATTTTGATATCACTTAGATTAGTTAAGTTTATTCATTCTTTGCTCCAGTATTAAAATATGGCAAAATAATCACGGCGCGGGAACAGAAAAAGCCGGCAAAACTAACAGTTGTTAAAACAAGTCAATTATAAAAGGATATAATTTAATAAATAATAACGAAGGCGGCATCCAAACCTAATAAGCGAAGAAAACAAAAATGTGCAAACAAAACTTAATTAAGACTAAACCATAAAAAAGACCTGTGGATCCTCCCAAAAAACTTTATACCGAAATAAAACAAAAAAAAGAAATAAAATAGACCAGGACACCACTTATCCATCAACCGTTTTCATGGAAAGCACTGGAACCTTAAGACATGTAAAACCAGTTACCAGTCTATTATTATGGCTCATACTAACAGAAACAAAATTCCACAATGAGTTAAAATTTGTAGTAGTATTGCGAGAGTCATAAATGAGTACAGGTAGCAGCAGAAGAACAAAGTAATTTATAAAAACGTGGCTTTTTAAAAATATATTAAACTTGTGTGGATAAACCTGCTAAAAAAACACAAAATAAACCAACAGAATAACGAACCAAAATATATATTTGCTATATAACAGTCGCCTATGGAAAATCTTCAAAAAATTAACCATTTTAAACAATGTGATAGGAGTGACGTAATGAACCATGTAAATGAAAAAACTTAATGCCAAAAATCATTCATACAAATACAATCATTATTTTTTCCATGTTAACATACAGTGTTTAAGGCTTGGGTCCGCGAGATGTTCAACAAACTCAGATTTGGGTCGCGCTCAAAAAAGTTTGGGAACCGCTGCTATACGATAAACATAGGTATTCTATAAATTACAACGTACCTGAAATTGAGATTTTGCAGTTAGTATTTTCCTTCTTTTACAACTTTTTGAGTTGGCATATCGTGTAGGAGTTGGTGGTGTGGTTGACTTAGCTGGGTGGTTATCAAATATGGATTTAATAATTACCTGGATTAAAACATCTAAGAAAATATAAATGATTTTCATTACAAATGTGATATTTTTATATAAGCAACTAAGTAGCAGTACCAACCTTCTGATTGAATACCGGTAATTCCATAGCACTTTCTGTGTCACCCAAGTATTCAATTTCACCAGATGCATTGCTATTGCTATTCAATGAAAAATAGTGATTCAAAACAAATAGTTCTACTGTACGGTACTTCTTATACAACAAAACAAATACATAATTCGACTTCGAACCTCTGACTTTCGCTTTTGATTAAAGAAAACATTCTTGGCAAATGCTTTTGCAGTTCTACTATATCATTTATAAGTAACAATCCTATTCCCAATATGTTGAAAAATTGTACCATGAAAAAAGTTACCGCCTAACCGATTACCGGTAACATAAATGATGTACCTGCGATGGGTAAGGAACATGTCCAAAAATCCCATTTGGCTGTAGAACTTCCATGATTCCGGGTTTATTGTGCCAGAACCACTGGGCAGGGTCGCAGGGATGACCTTTTTTATATGTTTTTCACATACATGTCTCTCAAATCTTTCCAGGTTTGTTGGCACTAGTGGCCAAGAAACACAAAATAACATCACTTTTAAAGAGAAATCAAACACACATACTATTAAAAAAAAAATTTACAACACAAAATACCCGCCAGTTCTCTGCAGTTCAGTCCCAATTGTTGGCATCCAGGTGTTATCCAGGTGTTACGTTTGTTATTACTCAGTTTAATGGCCTGGAATTTAAACTATCCGCTTGGCCGCGCGACAGCAATATTTAAGCCGTGCGACAAGCAAAACGATTCTGGTGACGAGCCCATCACGAGTTCGAAACTTGGCTTGATAAAAAAAACACTATACCTTACTAACATCGCTGTTATGCAGTAATATCGTGTTATGATGGTGGTTAAAAAAATTCGCGCGCGCAATGAAGACATGCAGCCGTTTCGCATCGCCGAGATACCGTTCCGTTTGGCTGCGCGGCATACAAACGGATACATGTGTGCATTCAGCTTATAGCGTTTAGATGTAAGCTTATAGCGTTTGGTTCAGTTGAAAGGATTTCAGTTGTAAGAAGTTCAGTTGTAAGGGGTTAAGTTGTAGGGGTTGATTTGTCATGGAACCGTCATTATGATTCGTGTTGTAATATCCAAAATTTTGTTGAAGTTTAAGGTAAATATTCCTTTCTATTTTAAGGATATCGGCGATAACGCCGAAAATGGTGATAAATTGGCACCTTTCCCCCGATAGAGGGAATTCCCCTTGCCTTTTCAAAAATTAAAGGCGACGCAAATTATAAGGAAATTACTATCTTTAAAAAAACAGCCCGACATTACGCCATACGTGGCAAGCTGACGTTTTGTGTATAAACTTATTTCATTATTAATTATCAAAAACGCATTTTGGAATACGGAACAAAAATATATCGCCTGCTTGGAGCGCGGCTCCTCAATAATCGTGTTAGATTTACGAATATTTCACCACAAATGTTTTGAACTAAAGCCTCTGTCAAGTGCTGTAGTAAAAAAAAGCTAAATTAACAATTGTTAAAGTTTTATTCCGATTTGACGACTCCTTGTTGGAGATGTCAAGGCAATATGGCATGGCTGTAACATTCATGATTAAGAAACAAATTGTAATTTTCGGGTATTTCCCAAGGTATCTTATTTTTTTTGTCTTATTGGTACAGCGGCGGCTACCGCACTACCATTCACCAAATATGATAGAGCAGCTCTTCTAGTGCTCTGCTCCAAAGAAACTATTTAAAAAAAAACATGGTTAAGGTATTAAAATTCTCAAGGGAATCTTACAAATAACAAAGTTTCATTGTGTTTTCATTACCTCCTCTGTCAGATGCTGTGGCAACATAATATGCCTGTCACAATCTCAAGGCAAAACACAATATATTGGATATGCAGTAACAAATTATAAAAAAATAACGCCAGGAAACTTTAACCAAACCCAGCACATCCAACATTTTCCCGCATTTTAGGCATTTTGTTGTAGTAAAATTATTTATAACAATGAAAAATAAATTAATTAAAATATTTCCGAAAAGCCCGCAAAAATAATAAAAACAATTTGATTTTCCTTGTTTCTATTGCCCTTTTTTAATATAACAAACCAATAACTTTATTTGGTTGGTTTTCTATTTAAGTTTGGACTGGTAACTCGGAACACCATTCGTTTCCGCTTGCGTAAACAAACTTTATACACTCTATAAGATTTACTATAGGTGGTTAGGAAAGCGGGCTATCCTTTCGTTTTATTTGGAAAATATAAATATTAAGGTTTGACTGGTAACTCGAAAACCCATTATAGTTTCTGCTTGTAAAAACAAACATTATAAACTATAATTAAAATATACCAAAGGTGATGAGATAGCAGTGGTAGACCGAGCAATAGTTAAATAAATTGTGCTGAAACCCTACACTATAACGACAATGGGTGGACACACTCCGCAGCTTTGTTGATACATTTATAAAAGGTCAATGACAGATTGTACTTTTTGACGTTTTTTTACACACCCTATGATGACTTAAATTAATCATTATCCAAATTGCCAAGTCAGTTTACTTAATTTTGGGCTGCACAACAATAACGGGGTGCAGCTTATGTGTGGGGTATTAATAAATTCTAAAAGGCAGATACGTCTGTGCGTTTAAGCCAACTAGATTTGCTTACGAATATTTGCTTAGAATACAAGACGTTAAGGATAGGTAAAGGATATTTCCACAATCTTTTAAACTTTGACCCGAAAGAACAATCTTCTAGAAACGGAAAACGAATACACGCGGTACGTTCAGCTGATTACGGCGATGTCTTTCACATTACCAACACTAAATTGTATGAGTTAGAAATAATTAATTCGGTAAAATGTGTGATGTGCCTTATTGAGCCTGAAACACCAACGCACATGTTCTCTACTTGCTTACACACTATCAAGTTTTAAAAGGAAATCGAAAATTGGATCGCTTCTTCATTAAGAATACCCTGTCATTGCGCCACATAAACATGATGTTTGGATCCCTGAGACAGTAATCAGCTATTTTCTCTCTTATATGTGGGGGTTGTATTATTTATCGTAGAAAAAAAATCGACTTCTTCTTTAATGCCTTTATTGATTTTGTTGCAAATGTGAAACTTGCGACTGTTCGCAATAACACTCTACTGAAACAATTTAAAATGGTCTGGACCTATGTGAACTAATATTTTTTCCCTCCTTTTTTGGTGTAAATGTACTTTGCCGTATTATTATTTAAAAAAACTCTTTTGGTCATCGTGCTCGGTTTCTATTCTTCTCGTTTAAGACGACAAGCAATCGCTTTTTTCGATGAACCCATCATTAGTTCGTTGCTAAATTTGTTTTTATTAGTACTGCAACGATATGTCGGTAATCGCGATACTATCGATATTACTTAGCGACGATATTAATAAATACGTATCGTGATTATCGTACCGGTAAAATTAGCGTCCATGTACTTACAAACGAATTTTTACGACGAACACACTTAGCAACAAATGTTCCGCATGTACTCTGATAGTAGTTTTATCCTTTTTTCTGCACTTCTTATTTTCCTAGGATTTTTCCACTACAAACATATAGGAGTAACACTATTCTCTCATTTTTGTTCTGTAAAGGTATGTCTGCAAATTCAGACATATTATATTCAGGTTTAACTCCGTCAATGGAAAGCGAAAGTGGCATTACCAGATTACCCTGTGACCACCGGGTTAACGAAGCGTTTAAAGTTTGTTATAATTAAGGTATTTTTTCATTTTAGTAAAACCCATTAATCCACTCGGCTCAGGCAATGGCCGGCTAAGTGCATTGCCAAAGGACACAACAAACCAGATAGCGACTGGACTCAAATCTACAACATTTCGGCTAAAGAGCAACGCACCAACCCATCAAGCTAATCGCTCTGACATTATTGGCCTGAAATTTTTATTTTCATTCTATATTTTAATAAATTGTATTTATTTCTCTTCAGTAAAAAGCATTAGAAAATATTTTGTGTTATGGAGTTATCAAAGAAATTACTTTTGAGGAACCAAGGCATCAAATTCACTTGCCTAATTGGATTCTCATTTCTGTTAATGTTGGTCTACAGAAATATACTGTGGGATTTACAACCTGGCTCAAGTTTTCTCGTTAGCCATCCTTTTGCTACGAAGAAAGCCACGAATTATTTCGTGGATTTAATTCGTTCGGGATTTCCAACTAAGTTTGGTTCCATACTTTGGCGAACGTTTTACCCAGAAGTGAATAAATTGATTAGCTTGATTGAAGTTGGAAAGGTTATGTGGCCATTATCTATGAACAGTACGACTTCTGCTAATTTTACAAGACTTTTATTAAGAAAAAATATTGGAGGCTATACCGTTGGTGATATATTAGAGGCAACAATTGAAGCAAAAGATGGATTAGGTCAAAGAAAAACGTACGGAGGAGATTATTTCTTCGCAAGGTTGGTATTTTATGGGTAGTGTTTTATTTGAGTGCATTATATATTTAGAAATTCTGTATAACTAGATTAATGAAAACCAATGATGCCGGTGAAATACTTACGAGCGGGATAGCTTGTGATGTTGTTGATCAAGGTGACGGGACATACACAGTCTCCGTTCCACTTCTTTGGCCAGGTCGGTCAACTTTAGCCTATTTGCTGATTTAGTCCACCCAAGTGAAGCAATCGTGTATCTTGTTAATGAAAGTGCATCTGGTTTCGCAAAGGGCATTCATTTCGTCTCAACCTACCCATCTGGTGAAGAAGTGTACTGTAATGTTGGCCTTCAACCAAGGTACCAGTAGTTTGTGTTTCAGGAATTTTATAGTGGAGTGAAGATTTCATTTTCAAAATCTTGGTTGGCTAGGCTACAGGTACCAGTAAATTATTTTTTGTAAACAAATTAGAGTGTACTTGTTTACTTTTATTATTCTTTTTTAACAGAAAAATAGTAATTAAGAGTGTCAACTATTAGTCAACCACTATTTGCAACGGAGCATTGTTGACCTGTATGTAAACTCCTAGTTTCTGCAAGTGGTACCACATGAGCCCTCAGTCTTCTAGTTTACCTAGCTACACTTATTTTATTTTAAGAGAAAGAGAGAGAGTTTTTGTTTCTACAAGCAGAAACTGATGGGTCCCTTATTTGTTAAACCAAACTTGTTGTATTTATGCCCATCTAGATATTATTTAAAATTCCCTCAAAGTTTTAATCCAATTGCACCGTTTTTTTTTGGCTAAAGATTCCTTACTAAACGCTTAGTCTCACATTTCAGTATTTCTAAAATATTCGTAATTGCTATTTTGTCAGCATTCTAAAATTAAATTCATGCACACCTAAACCATTTTGGTCTGCATTATATAATGTCAAGGTGGCACCGAACCCCAGCACCAGTACTGTAAACCGGGGTATATAGGGAGTGCAGGATAAATAGGGACAAAATCATGTAAAGTGTTTTGATTTTACAATTATTAAAAATGAGTTATGCATAGTCAATTTAAGCAACCAAGCTTTCGGGTGAAGCACAATATAAATGTTGTATAACTAGAGAGTGTCAACCACTTGTTTAACAACCATTACTTGTAAAACTCATTTGTATGCTATACATTCATGCGAGCAGGGTCCCTAACCACAGTTTGTGTTTTATACACCGAGTGTGTAGTTTGTTTCTGCAAGCATAAAAGCATGGGTCCCATATTATCAAACCAAACAAGATTTAAAAACATTTTACCACAAATGTCTTAAATTTAAGTCTCTTGTAAACCAATGTAGTGAAATGAATCTAAATTCCCAAAACAGTCCGATTGAGTTTTTCATGGCTTCTGAGAATTCCCCTTGGTTAAGTTAATAAATTTATGTTTTTTTAACATCTGGCTTTATGTTATCTAACAATTCATACAGTTTTAATTCAATTTGACCACTTCTTGAAGATGGCGGGACAATATGGCATGTCACAATCATAATTAAGGAACAAATCAAAATTTTAGGGTATTTTATTTCTTTTTTTTCAATGTTATAGTGACTGATAGGGCACTATCATTTCACCCAATCTGACCGAAATTGGAGCAGCTGTTCATGCCCTAATTTCAAAAGAAGCTAATTTTTTAGAAAAAAAAACGTTTTGGGTCTCAGGGAAATCCCCTAGAATTTATTAACCCATTTTTTTGTTTCTGCAAATCTAGATCATGTTGTCTAACAAATTACAAAGTTTTATTACGTTTCCATTACCCCTGTGGTAGCTATCGTGGCAATATGCCATGCTTGTCACAATCATAATTCAGGAACATATCTTCGTTTTTAACGGATTTACCCTAAGTAATTTTTTTCTTTCTATTAATTGGCACATAAGTGGCTAACGGTTCATCATTTCACCTAATCTGATTAACATTAAAGCAGCCGTTCAAGTGTTATGCCCCTAAAAGCTAATTTTTCAGAAAAAAATACCGTTTTTTATTTTAACGTCCTAGGAGAATTCCCTGGGTTTATTACCCAAAATTTTGGATTCTGCATATCTAGACTACGTGGTCTAATAAACGACAAAGTTTTATTGCAATTCTATACCCCTTCTAGTAGATGTCGGAGCCACAAGCCATGCCTTGTTACAATCATGATATAAAAACAAAATCTTATTTTTAGTGTACGCTACTCCAATTTAATATCCTGTCATCGATGGGGTTGCCTACTAGCCAGTCATACAACAGTGTGAATCTTCTCAATACAATCCTCTGATAACTGTTACAATAGTTAGTAACAGACTAACATTTAACCATCTTTTCAAGCACTATGTTGGAAAAAAAAGTCAAATTCTGCATTTATCTACTAGTTCTGTTCTTGGGTATTTGCACATCTTAATCAGGCTTAATAATAACGAGTCTTTTAGTTTAAATCGAAGTTTCAATTACATTACTCCTTTTAGTAAATGTCAGGGTGACATTGCTTGTCTGACACAACCATTAAACAAATTTCAATTTCTTAGGTAAATTCATACGGTGTTCTTAGGTAAATTCATACCTTCTGACCTCCGTATATTTGTACCAGCATTGGTTTCACAAAGTGACATTTTTCTAACCTCTGCTGATCGGGTTACCAGAGCTATAAATTACGTGTAATGTGTATCATTCACACGTTCCCTCAATTTGATAGAACTTATTATTCCACTGGGTTCAGGTAATGTCCGTAAAGTGTCTTTCCCATGAACACCAACGACTCGCTAGCGACCATTTTGAACTGATGATTCCAGAAACATTTAAAATACACACTTTATCAAACATGGGTGTTACGTTTCTATTCATTAAAAATTAATATATATTTTTGTTTTATTCAGCTCATCTTTGTGTGATCAATCCGTTCCTGAAAAAGGTGTCACGTGGTTATGCTTTCCCACTTCCAACGGGACATGCCCGGGGGTATTTAATTACACAGAGACCAAATATGACGATAAAATCTCTTTTGTTGGGACAACCCCGCTGTTTGAGAAGGAGAAAAACTGGAAAGTTCCAATTACCCAGGAGAATATTATTAATGTAACTGAGTCGGCGTTTCGGAATACTTTTCTCGAAAGTCTTCCTGTTTGCGAAACTAGATCTGGTATGTCGGAATATTCTTTCGAAAACAAACTCGGAAAGCATAGTGGGTTTTACTTGGACAATAAGTGGAACTCCCTACAATGTAAATCTCGCCGTAATGGTTTAAAACCTGCTGAATGTTTAAAAAATAAATTGCTTTACTTGATAGGCGATTCAACCATGAGGCAGTGGTACTTCTCTTTAAAAAGTACTTTAAGTCTACAAGACTACCCTGAAGCGTTGCAGGGCAGACCCCGGTCATAGATATTTGGCAGGTATCTCGAGTTGGCTATCAGGTTGAGCAGAATATAACCATCGTTCTATAGAGCTCATGGGTTACCATTGCACAATCCAGGAACTACCCCGGAGCTCATCCTTTTATTGCGGATACCTTAAAAAATATTCAATCTCGGGACAGCTCCAAAACTTTGGTTGTAATCAACCTAGCACTCCATTTTCTTCTTGTCGACCCGATATATTACTATGCAAAGGGTTGATGCCGTAAAACGATCTGTTATACAACTTCAGCAACGCTCTCCTAGCATTCGGATATTTATTCGTGGTTGTATACGCCATAGAAATACCCTAAAAGTCGTTCCAACCGAATGGTACAGTTATCGGCTGTGTAAAATCCTTCGAAAGACATTCGAAGTAGTACCTGATGTTGGATTTATAGACGTTTGGTCAATGACAACGGTATTTACAAATGAGCACAACATCCATCCCGAAGACCATTTAGTGACTGGTCATGTAAACGAATTTTTGTCATATGTGTGTTAGGTACATTGACAATAACCTGTATGTTGTAAACCATCTGCCAAAACGCGATTAACTCTAAAAAAACAACTATACAAAATTGAACTTACTTGGTTTACCTGGAATTTTTTTTTAATTTTTGTAGAATCACACTAGTTATAGGCGATTTATGCTAAGTGCCTTGTCACAAAGACACGAGAAT
>CH001992.1:204885-224527 GCA_000149265.1 Ciona savignyi
CTCCTATCACGTGGTTTAAAATGGTTAATTTTTTAAAGATTTCCCATAGGTGACTGTTATATAGCAAATTTATATTTTAGTTCGTTATTCTGTTGGTTTATTTTGTTTTGTTTTTAGCAGGTTTATCCACATAAGTTTAATATATTTTTAAAAAGCCATGTTTTTATAAATTACTTTGTTCTTCTGCTGCTACCTGTACTCATTTATGACTCTCGCAATACTACTACAAATTTAAACTCATTGTGGAATTTTGTTTCTGTTAGTATGAGCCATAATAATAGACTGGTAACTGGTTTTACATGTCTTAAGGTTCCAGTGCTTTCCATGAAAACGGTTGATGGATAAGTGGTGTCCTGGTCTATTTTATTTTGTTTTTTTTGTTTTATTTCGATATATAGTTTTTTGGGAGGATCCACAGGTCTTTTTTATGGTTTAGTCTTAATTAAGTTTTTGTTTGCACGTTTTTGTTTTCTTCGCTTATTAGGTTTGGATGCCGCTTTAGCTATTATTTATTAAATTATATCCTTTTGCAATTAACTTGTTTTAACAACTGTTAGTTTTGCCGGCTTTTTCTGTTCCCGCGCCGTGATTCGATTATTTTTCCATATTTTAATACTGGAGCAAAGAATGAATAAACTTAACTAATCTAAGTCATATCAAAATATCTTAAATGGTAGCTTTTAATATTTTCTTTTGTCACACATAACAGAATAGGATAGAATATTCATGTTTATCTCCCGTGAATGGAAAAACCAAGGGGGTTAACACACGGGCAATCGACAGATCACCTCGCGCCCATCGTTGGGTTACCGGAACTATTGCAGTGTGTTATGTATGATTGAGACGTTTCTTTGATTAAGTAAACCAATTAATCCACTAATTTTAGGCAATGCTCACTAAGTGCCTTGCCCAAGTACACAACCGAAAACGCAAAAGTGTTATCACACGGGCAATCATTAGATTACCTCCAGTCCACTGTTGGGTTACCGGAGATATTGCAGTGTGTTATGTATGATTCACACGTTCTTTCAATTTAGTAGAACCCATAAATCCGGTGGGTTCAGGCAATGTCCGTTAAGTGTCTTGCCCAAGGACACAACCAACTAGCTAGCCACCTGTTTCGTACCTGCAATCCTTTCAACTCCATTATTTAAACATCAAAGTAAACCTGCATTTTCATACTCTATATATAATGCACATTTATATTGTTTGCACAATAATTAATCCTAATCCCACTAAAATAGTTTCCACCAACAACAAACCTGCTTAAACATATCTTCTTGCACCTGGATTGACTCATAAAATGCACCAATTTAAATTGTTGCGTGAAAATAAAGTTTGTCAACAGTATTCAAGTCTAATACAGAAAGAAAAACCAAATCGTAATAGATCAGGGTTTTCTAAAACTGGGGTTCGTTGTCCACCAGTATTTTCGCAAAAATAAGAAGGTATGTAGAAGCACGCAGCGGAAAATAAAAGACTGAATGCACACATACGCGCGACCGTGGAACGGTAACGGGACGCGACCTTCCGACAAGCGACTGCACGGCTCCGTTTCCGCTCACGGCAACGGCTCGACAGCGTGTACAATGCACGCATGCACTTTGGTAGTGCAACTACCGAAGTCTTAATATAGTTGCACACCACTAGCCAGATGGTAGGCCTATATTAACACTAAATTACAATAAATTATGAAATGGCAATATTCAATATGTTTGAATCTGATGAGCAATTTACCAACTTCAGATACAAGTTTATTTTATCGGCCTGCCCACAGTATTGCCTACATCTCTGTACAAAATATAATATTCAGATACCATTTGTCACAAGAACACAACCATGTATTTAAAAATAACCAAACGTTGAATGGTATGAAATAAAGAGAGAAAAGAAAGGTTTTACGACAACGAGGTGACAACTTTAATATAACATTGAAATTGTATCCTCTAGTATCTCAATTTCTACTGGAGGATTAATTAAATGACTAATTTTTCGAATGAGGTGTGATGATACAGTAGGGTGCATTTCACGCAATTCAGCAGCCCAGTACATGGCCAAGTGAACAAACTTGTCACTTGATGTAGTGAAACCTTTATTTTCTCTCTTTTTTTTATTCTTTCCTCGTTTCGCCTCGTTATTACCAGTATTTCATTCTGAAAAGAAAAGAATACTTTGAACCGATATTGGAATCGGCAATCAGGAAGGTCGTTGTCAAAACCGGCAACATGCTGTTGTCATGTGCCTTTGTCCAAGACAGTCAGTTATTGCCCAAATGAACTAGAATTATTGGTTGGACAACACCTAAACTAAAGTAACGTAAACATGCAACACAGTGTAATAGCTGCGGTAACCAAACTGCGGGTACCTTTACCGACCGCATTATTCTGGTGGTTAAGGTGGGCTGTCATGACCCACAGGTTTCAGGTTTGATCTCCATCCAGACCACTCTTCTGCACGGTTGTGTCCCTAGGTAAGTCACTTAGTCATTGCCCTGATTCAGAATTGGTTAAAATTGAAGTAATCTGACGATTACCCATGTTCTGTTATAATGTCCTTCATTAAACACGAGTATCCTATAGAACAGCGGTTTTCAAAGTTTGGATCACGAAGGGTCAAAATATGGGCACTGTCTGTAGCGTACCAGTAGGTACTTTAAAAAAAGACTAGATTGCCGACATTGAAAATGAACTTAGCAACTTAATGCCAATAATCATCCATACAAATACAATCATTATTTTTTTCCATGTTAAAATACAGTGTTTTAGGCTTGGGTCCGCGAGATGTTAAACAAACTCAGAATTGGGTCGCGCTCAAAAAAGTTTGGGAACCGCTGCTATACGATAAACATAGGTATTCTATAAATTACAACGTACCTGAAATTGAGATTTTGCAGTCAGTTTTTTCTCTTCTTTTACAACTTTTTGAGTTGGCATATCGTGTAGGAGTTGGTGGTGTGGTTGACTTAGCTGGGTGGTTATCTAATATGGATTTAATAATTACCTGGATTAAAACATCTAAGAAAATATAAATGATTTTCATTACAAATGTGATATTTTTATATAAGCAACTAAGTAGCAGTACCAACCTTCTGATTGAATACCGGTATTAAATTCCATAGCATTTTCTGTGTCATCCAAGTATTCAATTTCACCAGATGCATTGCTATTGCTATCCAATGAAAAATAGTAATTCAAAACAAATAGTTCTACTGTACGGTACGGTACTACTTATACAACAAAACAAATACATAATTCGACTTCGAACCTCTGACTTTCGCTCTTAATTAAAGAAAACATTCTTGGCAAATGCTTTCGCAGTTCTACTATCATATATAAGTAACAATCCTATTCCCAATATGTGGAAAAATTGTACCATGAAAAAAGTTATTACCATTTAATTATGTACCTGCGATGGGTGAGGAACATGTCCAAAAATCCCGTTTGGCTTCCATGATTCCGGGTTTATTGTGCCAGAACCACTGGGCAGGGAAGACCTTTTTCTATGTTTTTCACATACATGTCTCTCAAATCTTTCCAGTTTTTTTGGCAATACTGGCCAAGAAACACAAAATAACATCACTTTTAAAGAGAAATCAAACACACATACTATTAAAAAAAATTTACAACCCAAAATACCCGCCAGTTCTCTGCAGTTCAGTCCCAATTGTTGGCATCCAGGTGTTATCTACGTTTGTTATTACTCAGTTTAATGGCCTGGAATTTAAACTATCCGCTTGGCCGCACGACAGCAATATTTGAGTCGTACGACAAGCAAAACGATCCTGGTGACGAGCCCATCACGAGTTTGAAACTTGGCTTGATAAAAAAACACCACACCTTAATTACTAACATTGCTGTTATGCAGTAATAGCGTGTTATGATGATGGTTAAAAAAAATCGCGCGGTCAATGAAGACATGCAGCCGTTTCGCATCGCCGAGATACCGTTCCGTTTGGCTGCGCGGCATACAAACGGATACATGTGTGCATTCAGCTTATAGCGTTTAGATGTAAGCTTATAGCGTTTAGTTAAGTTGAAAGGATTTCAGTTGTAAGAAGTTCAGTTGTAAGGGGTTGAGTTGTAAGAGGTTGAATTGTATGGGGTTGAGTTGTAATGGGTTTAGTTGTCATGGAACCGTCTTTATGATTCGTGTTGTAATTTTCAAAATTTTGTAGAAGTTTAAGGTAAATATTCCTTTCTATTTTAAGGATATCGGCGATAACGCCGAAAATGGTGATAAATTGGCAATTTTCCCCCGATAGAGGGAATTCCCTTTGCCTTTTCAAAAATTAAAGGCGACGCAAATTATAAGGAAATTAGTAGCTTTAAAAAAACAGCCCGACGTTACGCCATACGTGGCAAGCTGACGTTTTGTGTATAAACTTATTTCATTACTAATTATCAAAAACGCATTTTGGAATACGAAACAAAAAATATATCGCCTGCTTGGAGCACGGCCTCACAATAATCGTGTTAGATTTACGAATATTTCACCACAAATGTTTTGAACTAAAGCCTCTGTCAAGCGCTGTAGTAAAAAAAGCTAAATTAACAATTCTTAAAGTTTTATTCCGATTTGACGACTCCTTGTTGGAGATGTCAAGGCAATATGGCATGGCTGTAACATTCATGATTAAGAAACAAGTTGTAATTTTCACTCTATAAGATTTACTATAGGTGGTTAGAAAAGCGGGCTATCCTTTCGTTTTATTTGGAAAATATAAATATCAAGGTTTGACTGGTAACTCGAAAACCCATTATAGTTTCTGCTTGTAAAAACAAACATTATAAACTATAATTAAAATATACCAAAGGTGATGAGATAGCAGTGAACCCAATCGATTCTATATGGAAATAAATATACCGTACACTCATCAGGGATCTTACGTAAAGTCGTAGATATCACGTGGTTGACACTGTCTTCTTGTTTGCGGCTTGTTTTCTTGGGTAACACAATCAGCCAGAACTCAAAGAACACACATTATTTAATTCTTTGCATTTTTGGACGCTCGTCAATTTTCCGTAACATCCTTGTTTTGTTGATTATTTGATTTCCTGATTTTCTGTACTTTTAGTTGTACCTCTTTGCTTTAAGTTAGTTTTATTGTGGTAGTGGAAGCGGTAGACCGAGCAATAGTTAAATAAATTGTGCTGAAACCCTACACTATAACGACAATGGGTGGACACACTCCGCAGCTTTGTTGGTACATTTATAAGAGGACAATGATAGATGGATCTTTTTAACGTTTTTTTACACACCCTATGATGACTTAAATTAATCATTATCCAAATTGCCAAGTCAGTTTACTTAATTTTGGGCTGCACAACAATAACGGGGTACAGCTTATGGGTAGGGTATTACTAAATTCTAAAAGGCAGATAGGCCTGTGCGTTTAACCTAACTAGATTTGCTTACGAATATTTGCTTAGAATACAAGACGTTAAGGATAGGTAAACGGTATTTTCACAATATTTTAAATTTTAATCCGAAAGCCCAATCTTCTAGAAACGGAAAACGAATACACGCGGTACGTTTAGCTGATCACGGCGATGTCAGTTAGCTGGTGGCATTCATATGCCCCCTCCCTTTCCGACGCAGCACCAAAATGCACCCTACAGTGGTTCAAAACAAAATGCACAAGTAAAGACTTTCAAATTACCAACACTAAATTGTATAAGTTAAAAATAATTAATTCGGATAAATGTGTGATGTGCCTTATTGAGCCTGAAACACCAACGCACATGTTCTCTACTTGCTTACACACTGTCAAGTTTTAAAACGAAAATTGGATCGCTTCTACATTAAGAATACCCCTGTCGTTGCGCCACATAAACATAATGTTTGGATCCCTGAGACAGTAATCAGCTATTTACTCGTGGGGGTTGTATTATTTATCGTAAAAAGAAAATAAAAAATCGACTTCTTCTTTAATGCCTTTATTGATTTTGTTGCAAATGTGAAACTTGCGACTGTTCGTAATAACACTCTACTGAAACAATTTAAAATGGTCTGGACCTATGTGAACTAATATCTATATATAATTTTCCTTCTTTTTTGGTATAAATGTACTTTGCCGTATTATTATTTAAAAAAAACTCTTTTGGTCATCGTGCTCGGTTTCTATTCTTCTCGTTTAAGACGACAAGCAATCGCTTTTTTCGATGAACCCATCATTAGTTCGTTGCTAAATTTGTTTTTATTAGTACTACAACGATATGTCGATTATCGCGATACTATCGATATTACTTAGCGGCGATATTAATAAACACGTATCGTGATTATCGTACCGGTGAAATTAGCGTTGATGTACTTACAAACGGATTTTTATAACGAACATCAAACACACGTAGCAACACTTGTTATTACGATGTAATCATCGCAATAAACCGTAGCTTAACGCCTATCATTTTGTATTATTGGGGCTTATATGTTATAATGATACTGTTCGTTTATACGTTCTCTATTAAGGTCATGGTATATACTATATACATTTGGATTTATACACTCTTAATAATTAGTCACACGAGTTAGTCTGAGGGTATAGTACGTCTGCTTTTAGCCGAACAGTTGCAGGTTCTAAACTGGTCGCTAGATAGTCTGTTGTGTCCCTGGGCAAGGCAGTTAACAGTTATTGCTTGAACCCAGAGGATTAATGGGTTCCACTTAATTAAATATTGCAAAAATTAGAAATAAGGTTAATTTTACCTGCAAGCCTTATTTAAGGACATACTATAGTTTTATTGAAACCAAAATAATACATTTCAGCCCGTTAAAGACGTTTAGTTTACATTTTTTGAAATTTCCCATGTTTTTCACTATAATCGTGATTATCAATTTTTTAGAATCGTTGCAACCCTATTTTTTTTATAGAATACTATATAAAGTCGTACCATGCAAAGAAAATTAATATTACAACGAACTCTATGGGTTTGGTATAGTCGTATGTTGCAATGTTGCGGAAAGAATTCAATTAACTCCCAAATCCTTATTTTAAAAACGACATCATATTTTAGTTCATACTTACGATATTAAAAATTTATAGTTATTTGTATTGTGTGTTCAACAAATGTTTTCTTGTTTTTTTTTAATCGTAGCCGAATACATTGTTTGATGACAATACTGCCATCGTGGCAATAACGCGAATGGTTGTCAGATAACCCTGACAACAATGTAGAATTATCAACGAAGCTAGAAGGCAGTACTTTGTAGTGTTTATCACCATGATTAGCATGTCGTCTAAATTGTATAAGACTTGTAATGTATTATAAATCATCCCTAGCTAATACACAGTATAGGTATTAAGTCGAACAAGTGCTTCCTAATCAATACACTCTAATATATTTTATAATATAGGATAGGATATTCATATTTATTACCTTAAAGGTGAAAACCAAGGGGGTTAACACACGGGTAGTCGTCAAATCACCTCGCGCTCCGTCGGATACTAGAGCTATTGCAGTGTGTTGCGTATGATACACCCGTTTTTTCAATATGGTAGAACCCATTAATCCGCTGGGTTCAGGCAATTTCCGTTAAGTTTATTGCCCAAGGACACAACCGACTAGCTAGCGACCAGTTTCGAGGCTTCAACCTTTCGGTTAAAAGACATCGCACTAAACCACCGGACTAACCGGTCGTACACATCTAAACTCTAAGTATTCTGATAATTACATTGTTATAAAGAGCCTTGCGTTTTTTTTTCAAATTCGGTTCCGGTGAAAAGTTCCTTTTATTTGCCCGATATTTTTGCGCCAAACTCTTTTTTAAGCAATACAAATTTGCAACGTTTGAAACAATTTAGCCATCTAGCATAACATTTTTCTGTACCGATAGTGCATTTACTGCTACAGATATATTCATGACGTAATTTGAAAATCTCGGTACAGAGTCCTATGTTCAGTAGGGTCGGGTCCTATGTTCCGCATGTACTCTGATAGTAGTTTTATCCTTTTTTCTGCACTTCTTATTTTCCTAGGATTTTTTCACCACAAACATATAGGAGTAACACTTTTCTCTCATTTTTGTTCTGTAAAGGTATGCCTGCAAATTCAGACATAGTACATTCATGTTTAACTCCGTTACACTGAGCCCACCGGGTTACCGAAGCGTTTAAAGTTGTTACGTATTATTAAGGCATTTTTTTCATTTTAGTAAAACCCATTAATCCACTCGGCTCAGGCAATGGCCGGCTAAGTGCATTGCTAAAGGACACAACAAACCAGATAACGAATGGACTCAAATCTACAACCCTTCGGCTAAAAGGCGACGCACCAACCCAACAAGCTAATCTCTCTGACATTATTGGGCTGACATTTTTATTCTATATTTTACTTAATTGTATTTATTTCCCTTCGGTAAAAAGCATTAGAAAATATTTTGTGTTATGGAGTTATCAAAGAAATTACTTTTGAGGAATCAACGCTTCAAATTCACTTGCCTAATTGGATTCTCATTTCTGTTAATGTTGGTCTACAGAAATATACTGTGGGATTTACAACCTGGCCTAAGTTTTTTCGTTAGCTACCCTTTTGCTACGAAGAAAGCCAGCACGCATTATTTCGTGGATTTAATTCGTTCGGGATTTCCAACTAAGTTTGGTTCGATACTTTGGCGAACGTTTTACCCTGAAGTGAATAAATTGCTTAGCTTGATTGAAGTTGGAAAGGTTATGTGGCCAGCATCTATGAACAGTACGACTTCTGCTAATTTTACAAAACTTTTAATAAGAAAAAATATTGGAGGCTATACCGTTGGTGATATATTAGAGGCAACAATTGAAGCAAAAGATGGATTAGGTCAAAGAAAAACTTATGGAGGAGATTATTTCTTTGCAAGGTTGGTATTTTATGCGTAGTGCTTTTATTTGAGTGCATTGTATATTTAGAAATTCTGTATAACTAGATTAATGAAAACCAATGATGCCGGTGAAATACTTACGAGTGGGATAGCTTGTGATGTTGTTGATCAAGGTGACGGGACATATACAGTCTCCGTTCCACTGCTTTGGCCAGGTCGGTCAACTTTATTTGCTGATTTAGTCCACCCAAGTGAAGCAATCGTGTATCTTGTTAATGAAAGTGCATCTGGTTTCGCAAACGGCATTCATTTCGTCTCAACCTACTCATCTGGTGAAGAAGTGTACTGTAATGTTGGCCTTCAACCGAGGTACCAGTAGTTTGTGTTTCAGGAATTTTATAGTGGAGTGAAGATTTCATTTTCAAAATCTTGGTTGGCTAGGCTACCGGTACCAGTAAATTATTTTTTGTTAACAAATTAGAGTGTACTTGTCGTACCGATAAATATACCTTTTTTTATTATTTAAAAAAATGTTAATTAAGAGTGTCAACTATTAGTCAACCAACATTTGCAACAGAGCATTTTTGGCCTGTATGTACACTCCTAGTTTGTGCAAGTGGTACTATATTATAAGCCCTCAGTCTTCTAGTTTACCTAGCTTCACTTATTTTATTTTAAGAAAAAGAGAAAGAGTTTTTATTTCTGCAAGCAGAAACTAATAGGTCCCTTATTTTCTTACCAAACTTGTTGTATTTATGCTCATCTAGATATTATTAAAAATTTCCTAAAGTTTTAATACAATTGCACCGTTTTTTTGACTAAACATTCCTTACTAAACGCTTAGTCTCACATTTCAGTATTTCTAAAATATGCGGAATTGCTATTCGGTCAGCATTTTAAAGTTAAATCCATGCACACTTAAACCATTTTTGGTCTACATTGCAGAAAAAATGTTGTTTAGTTTGTAATTCTTTTTAAATGGCACATAAACCAAGATCCTTATCTGTATCTAACCAAAAGATGTTGCTGTTAATATACACTGACCACAAATTTGAGTGGGGCCATTTGTGGGGATTACAGAAAAAAAGGCTTAAGATAGGTAAAATAGAAAAAATAAACTTACCCTGACCAGTAAATTTTTAATTATCTTGTAATTTTCTTTTAACCTGTGTATTCATTATTTGGGTAAATTAGCCATTATCATCTTTAGAAGATACTGACCAATAAAAACATTAGCATAGAATGTCCAACACTGGGTGAGTTTTATAATGTCAAGGTGGCACCGAACCCCAGTACCGTAAACTGGGGTGTATATAGGGTGTGCAGGGTAAATAGGAACAAAATCATGTAAGTTGTTTTAATTTTACAATTATTAAAAATGAGTTATGCATAGTCAATTTAAGAAACTAAGCTCTCGGGTTAAGCACAATATAAATGTTGTATAACTAGAGAGTGTCAACCACTTGTTTAACAACCATTACTTGTAAAACTCATTTGTATGCTATATATTCATGCGAGCAGGGTCGCTAACCACAGTTTGTGTTTTATACACCGAGTGTGTAGTTTGTTTCTGCAAGCATAAAATCATGGGTCCTATATTATCAAACCAAACAAGATTTAAGAACATTTTACCACAAATGTCTTAAATTTAAGTATCTTGTAAACCAATGTAGTGAAATGAATCTAAATTCCCAAAACAGCCCGATGGAGTTTTTCATGGCTTCTGAGAATTCCCCTTGATTAAGTTAATAAATTTATGTTTTAACATATCTGGCTTTATGTTATCTAACCATTCATACAGTTTTAATTCAATTTGACCACTTCTTGAAGATGGCGGGACAATATGGCATGTCACAATAATAATTAGGGAACAAATCATAATTTTAGGGTATTTTTATTTTTTCAATGTTATAGTGGCTGATAGGGCACTATCAATTTACCCAATCTGACCGAAATTGGAGCAGCTGTTCATGCCCTATTCTCAAAAGAAGCTATTTTTTTAGAAAAAAAAACGTTTTGGGTCTTAGGGAAATCCCCTAGAATTTATTACCCCAATTTTTTTGTTTCTGCATATCTAGATCATGTTGTCTAACAAATTACAAAGTTTTATTACGTTTCCATTACCCCTCTGGTAGATGTCGTGGCAATATGCCATGCCTGTCACAATCATAATTCAGGAACATATCTTTGTTTTTAACGGATTTACCCTTAGTAATTTTTTTTTCTATTAATTGGCACATAAGTGGCTAACGGTCCATCATTTTACCTAATCTGATTAACATTAAAGCAGCCGTTCAAGTGCTATGCCCCTAATAACTATTTTTTCAGAAAAAAATACCGTTTTTGATTGTAACGTCCAAGGAGAATTCCCCTGGGTTTATTACCCAATATTTTGGATTCTGCATATTTAGACTACGTGGTCTAATAAACGACAACGTTTTATTACAATTCCATTACCCCTAAGCCTTCTAGTAGATGTGTAATCGATGGGGTTACCTATTTGTCAGTCAAACAACAGTGTGAATCTTCTGATACAATCCTCTGATAACTGTTACAATAGTGGGAAACAGACTAACATTCAACCACCTTGTCAAGCACTATGTTTAAAAAAAGAAAACTTTTTGAAAAATTTCTGCATTTATCTTCTAGTTCTGTTCTTGGTTTTTTGCACATCTTAATCAGGCTTAATAATAACGAGTCTTTCAGTTTAAATCGAAGTTTCAATTACATTACTCCTTTTCGTAAATGTCAGGTAGACATTGCATGTCTGACACAATCATTAAACAAATTTCAGTTTCTTAGGTAACTTCATACCGTAACTTCTGACCTCCGTATATTTGTACCAGCATTGGTTTCACAAAGTGACATTTTTCTAACCTCTAGCCCGATTTATTTTTTAATGGTTTCAGGAAATTCCCCTGGGTTTAGTAGATTAGTTTCTGTTTTTATAAGTCACTCATGTTATGGAACAATTCTTATATGGCATGCCTGTTACAATCGTAATTCAGGAACATATCTTCGTTTTCAAGAAAATTACCCTAAGTAAATGTTTTCTATTTTTTAATTGGCACAGACTGTCTAATGGTCTAACATTTCACCGAATCTGATCAAAATTAGAGCAGCCGTTCAAGCGCTATGCCCCCAAAAGCTAATTTATTAGAAAAAAAAACGTTTTTGGTTTAACGTCTTATGGGAATTCCCCTGGATTCATTACCAAAATTTTGGTTTCTGCATATCTAAACCCATGTTGTCTTACAAATGTCCAATTTTTATTGCGATTTCATTTTTCCTTCTGGTAGATGTCGGGGCGACATGGCATGCTTGTCACAAAGGTAATTTTATTATTTCTTCTAAGTGTTAAATCAGTGACTAATGCACTTACATTCCACGAAATCTGATTCAAATTGTAACAGCCATCCAAGCGCTATGCTCAAAAAAGAATAATTTTTCAGAAAAAAATAGCGTTTTGGTTTTTAACATTCCAGGGGAATTCCCCTTGATTTATTACCCAAAATTTTGGTTTCTGCATATCTAAACCATGTTGTCTAAAAAATGTCCAATTTTCATTGCGATTCCAATACTCCTTCTGGTAGATGTTGGGGCGACATGGCATGCCCGTCACAATCATGATTTCAGTACAAAATCGAATTTCTTAGGGTATTTATCTAGGTAATTTTTTTATTTCTTTTAAGTGTTAAATCAGTCACTAACACTTTTACTTTTCACCAAATATGAAGCGCTCTGCCACAAAAAGCTAAATTTTTCATAAAAAATACCGTTTTGGTTTTTAACCTCCCAGGAGAATTCCCCTTCATTTATTACCCAAAATTTTGGTTTCTATCTAGACCATGTTGTCTACCAAATGACTAAGTTTCATTACAATTCGATTATTCCTTCTGGTAGATGTCGGGGCAACATGCCATGCCAGTCAAACCTTTGACGAAAAAAAAAACGGACAAAAACAATATGAGTGTTACGTTTCAATGCATTGAAAATATACATATATTTTTGTTTTATTCAGCTCATCTTTGTGTGATCAATCCGTTCCTGAAAAAGGTGTCACGTGGTTATGCTTTCCCACTTCCAACGGGACATGCCCGGGGGTATTTAATTACACAGAGACCAAATATGACGATAAAATATCTTTTGTTGGGACAACCCCGCTGTTTGAGAAAGAGAAAAACTGGAAAGTTCCAATTACCCAGGAGAATATAATTAATGTAACTGATTCGGCGTTTCGGAATACGTTTCTCGAAAGTCTTCCTGTTTGCGAAACTAGATCTGGTATGTCGGAATATTCTTTCGAAAACAAACTCGGAAAGCATAGTGGGTTTTACTTGGACAATAAGTGGAACTCCCTACAATGTAAATCTCGCCTTAATGGTTTAAAACCTGCTGAATGTTTAAAAAATAAGTTGCTTTACTTGATCGGCGATTCAACCATGAGGCAGTGGTACTTCTCTTTAAAAAGTACTTTAAATCTACAAGACTACCCTGAAGCGTTGCAGGGCAGACCCGGTCAAGATATTTGGCAGGTATCTCGTGTTGGCTATCAGGTTGAGCAGAATATAACCATCTTCTATAGAGCTCATGGGTTACCATTGCACAATCCAGGACCACCCGGAGCTCATCCTTTTATTGCGGATACCTTAAAAAATATTCAATCTCAGGACAGCTCCAAAACTTTGGTTGTAATCAACCTAGCACTCCATTTTCTTCTTGTCGACCCGATATATTACATGCAGAGGGTTGATGCCGTAAAACGATCTGTTATACAACTTCAGCAACGCTCTCCTGGCATTCGAATATTTATTCGTGGTTGTATACGCCATAGAAATACCCTAAAAGTCGTTCCAACCGAATGGTACAGTTATCGGCTGTGTAAAATACTACGAAAGACATTCGAAGTAGTACCTGATGTTGGATTTATAGACGTTTGGTCAATGACAACGGTATTTACGAATGAGCACGATGTCCATCCCGAAGACCATTTAGTGACTGGTCATGTAAACGAATTTTTGTTCATGAATGTGTGTTAGGTGCATTGACAATAACCTAGATGTTGTAAACCATCTGCCAAAACGCGATCAACTCTAAAAAAACAACTATACAAAATTGAACTTGATTTACCTGCAATTTTTTTAAAATTTTTTGTAGAATCACACTAGTTATAGGCGATTTATGCTAAGTGCCTTCTCCAAAAACACGACTATCAAGCCAACAGCTGTTTTCGATCACACAACCTTTCACCTGACTACAAACCACTATGCTTCTTCTGATTGACCTATCCTGTATGTGAAATTACGACATGTGCCCCCACATATAGATCCTCTATAATGCACTGGTTGGTTTAACCCAATTATTTCTCCGAATTTTTCGCATTAACTTTTTTTTGTTACATGGTCAATTACGTCACTCCTATCACGTGGTTTAAAATGGTTAATTTTTTAAAGTTTTCCCATAGGTGACTGTTATATAGCAAATTTATATTTTAGTTCGTTATTCTGTTGTTTTATTTAGTTTTTTTTAGCAGGTTTATCCACATAAGTTTAATATATTTTTAAAAGGCCATGTTTTTATAAATTACTTTGTTCTTCTGCTGCTACCTGTACTCATTTATGACTCTCGCAATACTACTACAAATGTAAACTTATTGTGATATTTTGTTTCTGTTAGTATGAGCCATAATAATAGACTGGTAACTGGTTTTACATGTCTTAAGGTTCCAGTGCTTTCCATGAAAACGGTTGATGGATAAGTGGTGTCCTGGTCTATTTTATTTTGTTTTTTTGTTTTATTTCGATATATAGTTTTTTGGGAGGATCCACAGGTCTTTTTTATGGTTTAGTCTTAATTAAGTTTTGTTTGCACGTTTTTGTTTTCTTCGCTTATTAGGTTTGGATGCCGCTTTAGCTATTATTTATTAAATTATATCCTTTTGCAATTAACTTGTTTTAACAACTGTTAGTTTTGCCGGCTTTTTCTGTTCCCGCGCCGTGATTCGATTATTTTTCCATATTTTAATACTGGAGCAAAGAATGAATAAACTTAACTAATCTAAGTCATATCAAAATATCTTAAATGGTAGTTTTAATATTTTCTTTTGTCACACATAACAGAATAGGATAGAATATTCATGTTTATCTCCCGTGAATGGAAAAACCAAGGGGGTTAACACACGGGCAATCGTCAGATCACCTCGCGCCCATCGTTGGGTTACCGGAACTATTGCAGTGTGTTATGTATGATTGAGACGTTTCTTTGATTTAGTAAACCAATTAATCCACTAATTTTAGGCAATGCTCACTAAGTGCCTTGCCCAAGTACACAACCGAAAACGCAAAAGTGTTATCACACGGGCAATCATTAGATTACCTCCAGTCCACTGTTGGGTTACCGGAGATATTGCAGTGTGTTATGTATGATTCACACGTTCTTTCAATTTAGTAGAACCCATAAATCCGGTGGGTTCAGGCAATGTCCGTTAAGTGTCTTGCCCAAGGACACAACCAACTAGCTAGCCACCTGTTTCGTACCTGCAATCCTTTCAACTCTATTATTTAAACATCAAAGTAAACCTGCATTTTCATACTCTATACATAATGCGCATTTATATTGTTTGCGCAATAATTAATCCTAATCCCACTAAAAATAGTTTCCACCAACAACAAACCTGCTTAAACATCTTCTCGCACCTGGAATGACTCATAAAATGCGCCAACTTAAATTGTTGCGTGAAAATAAAGTTTGTCAACAGTATTCAAGTCTAATACAGAAATAAAAACCAAATCGTAATAGATCAGGGTTTTCTAAAACTGGGGTTCGTTGTCCACCAGTATTTTCGCAAAAATAAGAAGGTATGTAGAAGCACGCAGCGGAAAATAAAAGACTGAATGCACACATACGCGCGACCGTGGAACGGTAACGGGACGCGACCTTCCGACAAGCGACTGCACGGCTCCGTTTCCGCTCACGGCAACGGATCGACAGCGTGTACAATGCACACATGCACTTTGGTAGTGCTACTTCCGAAGTCTTACTATAGTTGCACACCATTAGCCAGATGGTAGGCCTATATTAACACTAAATTACAATAAATTATGAAATGGCAATATTCAATATGTTTGAATCTGATAAGCAATTTACCAACTACAGATACAAGTTTATTTTATCGGCCTGCCCACAGTATTGCCTACATCTCTGTACAAAATATAATATTCAGATACCATTTGTCACAAGAACACAACCATGTATTTAAAAATAACCAAACGTTGAATGGTATGAAATAAAGAGAGAAAAGAAAGGTTTTACGACAACGAGGTGACAACTTTAATATAACATTGAAATTGTATCCTCTAGTATCTCATTTTCTACTGGAGGATTAATTAAATGACTAATTTGTCGAATGAGGTGTGATGATACAGTAGGGTGCATTTCACGCAATTCAGCAGCCCAGGACATGGCCAAGTGAACATACTTGTCACTTGACACTTGATGTAGTGAAACCTTTATTTTCTCTCTTTCTTTTATACTTTCCTCGTTTCGCCTCGTTATTACCAGTATTTCATTCTGAAAAGAAAAGAATACTTTAAACCGATATTGGAATCGGCAATCAGGAAGGTCGTTGTCAAAACCGGCAACATGCTGTTGTGCATGTGCCTTTGTCCAAGACAGTCAGTTATTGCCCAAATGAACTAGAATTATTGGTTGGACAACACCTAAACTAAAGTAACGTAAACATGCAACACAGTTAGTAATAGCTGCGGTAACCAAACTACGGGTACCTTTACCGTACCCGCATTATTCTGGTGGTTAAGGTGGGCTGTCATGACCCACAGGTTTCAGGTTTGATCTCCATCCAGACCAGCTCTTCTGCACGAGTTGTGTCCCTAGGTAAGTCACTTAGTCATTGCCCTGAATTCAGAATTGGTTAAAATTGCTAAGTAATCTGACCGATTACCCATGTTCTGTTATAATGTCCTTCATTAAACACGAGTATCCTATAGAACAGCGGTTTTCAAAGTTTGGATCACGAAGGGTCAAAATATGGGCACTGTCTGTAGCGTACCAGTAGGTACTTTAAAAAAAGACTAGATTGCCGACATTGAAAATGAACTTAGCAACTTAATGCCAAAAATCATCCATACAAATACAATCATTATTTTTTTCCATGTTAAAATACAGTGTTTTAGGCTTGGGTCCGCGAGATGTTAAACAAATTCAGAATTGGGTCGTGCTCAAAAAAGTTTGGGAACCGCTGCTATACGATAAACATAGGTATTTTATAAATTACAACGTACCTGAAATTGAGATTTTGCAGTCAGTTTTTTCTATTCTTTTACAGCTTTTTGAGTTGGCATATCGTGTAGGAGTTGGTGGTGTGGTTGACTTAGCCGGGTGGTTATCTAATATGGATTTAATAATTACCTGGATTAAAACATCTAAGAAAATATAAATATTTCATTACAAATGTGATATTTTTATATAAGCAACTAAGTAGCAGTACCAACCTTCTGATTGAATACCGGTATTAAATTCCATAGCATTTTCTGTGTCATCCAAGTATTCAATTTCACCAGATGCATTGCTATTGCTATCCAATGAAAAATAGTAATTCAAAACAAATAGTTCTACTGTACGGTACTACTTATACAACAAAACAAATACATAATTTGACTTCGAACCTCTGACTTTCGCTCTTGATTAAAGAAAACATTCTTGGCAAATGCTTTCGCAGTTCTACTATCATATATAAGTAACAATCCTATTCCCAATATGTGGAAAAATTGTACCATGAAAAAAGTTATTACCATTTAATTATGTACCTGCGATGGGTGAGGAACATGTCCAAAAATCCCGTTTGGCTTCCATGATTCCGGGTTTATTGTGCCAGAACCACTGGGCAGGGATGACCTTTTTCTATGTTTTTCACATACATGTCTCTCAAATCTTTCCAGTTTTTTTGGCAATACTGGCCAAGAAACACAAAATAACATCACTTTTAAAGAGAAATCAAACACACATACTTAAAAAAAAATTTACAACACAAAATACCCGCCAGTTCTCTGCAGTTCAGTCCCAATTGTTGGCATCCAGGTGTTATCTACGTTTGGTATTACTCAGTTTAATGGCCTGGAATTTAAACTATCCGCTTGGCCGCGCGACAGCAATATTTGAGTCGTACGACAAGCAAAACGATCCTGGTGACGAGCCCATCACGAGTTTGAAACTTGGCTTGATAAAAAAACACCATACCTTAATTACTAACATCGCTGTTATGCAGTAATAGCGTGTTATGATGATGGTTAAAAAAAATCGCGCGGTCAATGAAGACATGCAGCCGTTTCGCATCGCCGAGATACCGTTCCGTTTGGCTGCGCGGCATACAAACGGATACATGTGTGCATTCAGCTTATAGCGTTTAGATGTAAACTTATAGCGTTTAGTTAAGTTGAAAGGACTTCAGTTGTAAGAAGTTCAGTTGTAAGGGGTTGAGTTGTAAGAGGTTGAGTTGTAGGGGTTGAGTTGTAATGGGTTTAGCTGTCATGGAACCGTCTTTATGATTCGTGTTGTAATTTTCAAAATTTTGTAGAAGTTTAAGGTAAATATTCCTTTCTATTTTAAGGATATCGGCGATAACGCCGAAAATGCTTATTTCATTATTAATTATCAAAAACGCATTTTGGAATACGGAACAAAAAATATATCGCCTGCACGGCCTCTCAATAATCGTGTTAGATTTACGAATATTTCACCACAAATGTTTTGAACTAAAGCCTCTGTCAAGCGCTGTAGTAAAAAAAAGCTAAATTAACAATTCTTAAAGTTTTATTCCGATTTGACGACTCCTTGTTATAGATGTCAAGGCAATATGGCATGGCTGTAACATTCATGATTAAGAAACAAGTTGTAATTTTCGGGTATTTCCTTATTTCTTTTGTCTCATTGGTACAGCGGCGGCTACCGCACTAACATTCACCAAATAGGATGAAACTTAAAGCAGCTCTTCTAGTGCTCTGCTCCAAAGAAACTATTTTTTAGAAAAAAAAACATAGTTATGGTATTAAGATTCTCAAGGGAATCCTACAAATGACAAAGTTTCATTGCGTTTTTATTACCTCATCTGTCAGATGTCGTGGCAACATAATATGCCTGTCACAATCTCAAGGCAAAACACAATATATGAGATATGCAGTAACAGATTATGAAAAAATAACGCCAGGAAACTTCAACCAAACCCAGCACATCTAACATTTTCCCGCATTTTAGGCATTTTGTTGTAGTAAAATTATTTAATAACAATGAAAAATAAATTAATTAAAATATTTCCGAAAAGCCCGCAAAAATAATAAAAACAGTTTGATTTTCCTTGTTTCTATTGCCCTTTTTTAATATACCAAACCAATTGCTTCATTTGGTTGGTTTGCTATTTAAGTTTGGATTGGTAACTCGGAAAACCATTCGTTTCCGATGGCAGAAACTAACTTTATACACTCTATAAGATTTACTATAGGTGGTTAGAAAAGCGGGCTATCCTTTCGTTTTATTTGGAAAATATAAATATCAAGGTTTGACTGGTAACTCGAAAACCCATTATAGTTTCTGCTTGTAAAAACAAACATTATAAACTATAATTAAAATATACCAAAGGTGATGAGATAGCAGTGAAACCAATCGATTCTATATGGAAATAAATATACCGTACACTCATCAGGGATCTTACGTAAAGTCGTATATATCACGTGGTTGACACTGTCTTCTAGTTTGCGGCTTGTTTTCTTGGGTAACACAATCAGCCAGAACTCAAAGAACACACATTATTTAATTCTTTGCATTTTTGGACGCT
>CH001992.1:224627-254499 GCA_000149265.1 Ciona savignyi
AGTAGCAGTACCAACCTTCTGATTGAATACTGGTAATTCCATAGCACTTTCTGTGTCACCCAAGTATTCAATTTCACCAGATGCATTGCTATTGCTATTCAATGAAAAATAGTGATTCAAAACAAATAGTTCTACTGTACGGTACTTCTTATACAACAAAACAAATACATAATTCGACTTCGAACCTCTGACTTTCGCTTTTGATTAAAGAAAACATTCTTGGCAAATGCTTTTGCAGTTCTACTATATCATATATAAGTAACAATCCTATTCCCAATATGTTGAAAAATTGTACCATGAAAAAAGTTACCGCCTAACCGATTACCGGTTACATAAATGATGTACCTGCGATGGGTAAGGAACATGTCCAAAAATCCCATTTGGCTGTAGAACTTCCATGATTCCGGGTTTATTGTGCCAGAACCACTGGGCAGGGTCGCAGGGATGACCTTTTTTCTATGTTTTTCACATACATGTCTCTCAAATCTTTCCAGGTTTGTTGGCACTAGTGGCCAAGAAACACAAAATAACATCACTTTTAAAGAGAAATCAAACACACATACTATTAAAAAAAAAATTTACAACACAAAATACCCGCCAGTTCTCTGCAGTTCAGTCCCAATTGTTGGCATCCAGGTGTTATCCAGGTGTTACGTTTGTTATTACTCAGTTTAATGGCCTGGAATTTAAACTATCCGCTTGGCCGCGCGACAGCAATATTTAAGCCGTGCGACAAGCAAAACGATTCTGGTGACGAGCCCATCACGAGTTCGAAACTTGGCTTGATAAAAAAAAACACTATACCTTACTAACATCGCTGTTATGCAGTAATATCGTGTTATGATGGTGGTTAAAAAAATTCGCGCGCGCAATGAAGACATGCAGCCGTTTCGCATCGCCGAGATACCGTTCCGTTTGGCTGCGCGGCATACAAACGGATACATGTGTGCATATTCAGCCTATAGCGTTTAGTTGTAAGGGATTCAGTTGAAAGGATTTTAGTTGTAAGAAGTTCAGTTGTAAAGGGGTCGAGTTGTAAGAGGTTGAGTTGTAGGGGTTCAGTTGTAATGGGTTTAGTTGTCATGGAACCGTTTTTATGATTCGTGTTGTAATTTTCAAAATTTAGTAGAAGTTTAAGGTAAATATTCCTTTCTATTTTAAGGATATCGGCGATACCGCCGAAAAGGGTGATAAATTGGCAATTTTTCCCCGATAGAGGGAATTCCCCTTGCCTTTTCAAAAATTAAAGGCGACGCAAATTATAAGGAAATTAGTAGCTTTAAAAAACCAGCCCGACATTACGCCATACGTGGCAAGCTGACGTTTTGTGTATAAACTCATTTCATTATTAATTATCAAAAACTCATTTTGGAATACAGAACAAAAAATATATCGCCTGCTTGGAGCGCGGCTCGTCAATAATCGTATTAGATTTACGAATATTTTACCACATGTGTTTTTAACTAAAGCTTCTGTCAAGCGTTGTAGTGAAATAAAGCTAAATTCCATTTAAAAAACAGCCCGATTTAGTTTTTTTATAGCTTCGGGAAATTCCACTGGGTGTAGCACATAAATCTGGGTCATTATGGGTCCCATTTGGAAAAATGGGACACATATTGTTTTTGTCCGTTTTTTTTTTTTTTTTTTTTTTTTTGTCAAAGGTTTGACAGTGCATGGCTTGTGGCTCCTACATCTACCAGAAGGGCTGATGGAATTGCAATAAAACTCTAACATTTGTTAGCGCACATGGTCTAGATATGCAGAAACCACAATTTTGGGTAATTTAGCCACGGGAATTCCCCTGGGAGGTGAAAAACCAAAATGGTAATTTTATTTAAAAAATTAGCTTTTTTGAGCATAGGGATTGAACGTCTACTTCAATTTTAGTTAGATTTGGTATAATGTAAGAACATTAGCAACTGATATAACACTTTAAAGAAATACAAAAAATATCCAGGGAAATACCCTAAAAAACAAGATTTTGTTCTCAATCATGATTGTGACAGGCGTGGCTTGTGGCTCCGACATATATCAGAAGGGGTAATTAAATCACAATAAAACTTTGTAATTTGTTAGAGTACATGGTCTAGATATGCAGAAATCAAAATTTTGGGTGATAAATTCAGGGGAATTCCCCTGGGGCGTTAAAAACCAAAACGCTATTTTTTTCTAAAAAAAATTGCCTTTTTTGGGCATAGCGCTTGAACGGGTGTTACAATTTGAATCAGATTTGTCGGAATGTAAGTGCATTAGTCACTGATTTAACACTTAGAAGAAATATAGAAATTACCTAGGGAAATACCCCAAAAAATAGGATATGGTCTCAAATCATGATTGTGACAAGCATGCCATGTCGCCCCGACATCTACCAAAAGGAGTAATAAAATCGCAATGAAAATTGGACATTTGTAAGTCAATATGGTCTAAATATGCAGAAACCAAAAACTTGGGTAATGATTCTAGGAGAATTCCCCTCAGACGTTAAAAAAACAAAACATTTTTTTTCTAATAAATTCGATTTTGTGGCCATCGCGCTTGAACGGTTGCTCTAATTTTATTAAAATTTGGTAAAATGTTTAAACATTAGACATTCTGTGCTAATTAAATAAAGAAAACATTTACTTAGGTCAATTCCCCATGAAAACGAAGATATGTTCCTGAATTATGATTGTGACAGGCATGCCATACCGCACTGACATCTCCAACAAGAAGTCGACAAATCAGATTAAAACTTTAAGAAATGCTACATAACATGACTTACTTATGTAAAAACAAAAACTTATCTATTAAACCCAGGGGAATTCCATGAAACAATGAAAAACTAAATTGGACTATTTGGGAATTTAGCTTTATTTCACTACAGCGCTTGAAAAGAAGCTATAATTTAAAACATTTGTGGTGAAATGTTCGTAAATTTAAGACGTTTATTCTTTATTTAACTAAATATTGAAAATATGTTTGGTATGTTAACTATGGGACCCATGCGTTTATGCTTGCAGAAACAAAAACTACCATACTCAGTGTATAAAATACAAATTATGGTTAGGCACCCTGTAGCATAATTATAGGGCATACAACATGTGTTTTACAAATAGTGACGGTTAAACATGTGGGCTCGCGCTTTTTAAAGGCTGGCTGCCTAAGGTTGGCTGAGCTTGTTTAGCCGGCTGCCTTACGGTCTTTGGCGAGCTGCGCAGCGGAAAGTCTGTAAATTCACTCTCCGCAGATCGCCTACAAATAGTTATTGTAGCCACGATTTGTACTGTCTTAATCTCAAACTCGAAGTCTATAACTCTTGATTCACTTTAGTTATATTCTGCGTATCATTCGATATACGGTTTATTAGCGACTCAAGTTACTTGGTACGTCATTCAGCATGACGCCAATTGTATAGTCTAAGGTACGTTATACAGCATGACGCAAGTTATCTCAAGTACGTTATTGTTAGGTTATTTTATTAGGGTTATTTAAATTTCCAGAATATATAGGGAATTTACAAGGTGCGAAAAGTTTACGTGCCAGACGTTTCACATCTGCACGTTTGACTAACTGTGGGGAATTGGGTGAAAAACTATGTTAATGATTTAAACGGCAAAAATACAAAAGGCCCGTACAAGGTGATAATTACGTAAAAAGTATAATAAAACACGTGAGAAAAACATCAAACGCAAAACAACGACGTTTAAAGTATAAAATATTTTAGACATAAATTAAAACAAATATATATTATATTAGAGGTGCCACAACATCTCATTTTTTCCACATTTTGTTAAGTTTGAGAATATAAAATCACGGTCTCGTTGAGCATTTCGGATGTTCAGTCAAAATAACAATCGAAGTCATGTGGTGAACGATCTCACGAAGTTTCGAGCATTTCACACGTTTATCCTGCAAAAACTAGAATAACCTGATTGGGCGAATTAAGTACAAAGCTAGGATTGTGCAATCGTGCAATAAAATCTGGTGTCATGTATGTTAATGCGTGATAAATGTTATCTAATATGTAGTGAAAGTGACATCTCACATTCAAGGTAGCAACGCCACAATTTGCATCACATGAGCCATATTTCCATGTTTTGCCAGCTAAAAAATCAAGGCGTTTACGCCTGGTTACTCACTACCGAGTGAGCATGAAATAAATGCAGCGATGATCTCGCTATATGCGACGAAAGCGCAATCAATAAAAACGCAAAAACAAAAACCGAGCGACCTGTCATATGTAGGTTTTACGACTCGTAACGAATAAGGGAAATAATCTTGCGCGGATGTATTTCCATCAACAAACAAAAGAAAACTTTTAGTAAGCAGGACAAAAGCTGTGTCTCGTCATTACTGTGCGGTGTTTGTAAAAGCCTGTTTTACACACGAAATATATTCGGAACATCCGACACATTGACCGAGAGGCGATTAGACAATTAGACATCGCATTACATGCGGCGCGATTACCATAGCTATACGGAAGTACGCTGGTATCGTTTAATAAACTGTAGCGTTGTGAAGCGGGTACGCTCACTTATTTACACAGCAAGAGCGCAAACGCGCGGGGCAGGGGCTATCTGACTTCGCAGGATAAGAAACAAAACTCGAGCCGCTGCTAAAACGAGTGTGTAATCGCTTGAACTAGACGCATAATTTGCGTGAGGCGATTAAAAGAAAACTAACCCCTTGGTCGGCGGTAACATTGAACATCTGGCGCGAACGAACAAAACAAAACGTCGTTCGACGTGTAAATGCGCCTAATATACCAGGATGGGTTGGCGCAGCATGGCATCATTTACTTCGGCTCATGATAGCATAATCGTAAAAGCGTTACTAACCTTGTTTAAGATGGAATGCATATGTAGCAGTTGTTGAAGGCGTGTTTGCTCTTCGTGTTTGTAAGAAATCTGTAGAGTAAAACACCGATATTATGCATTCTTGCAATAGCCTAGTACCATCCAACCAAACCGGGAACACTAGTATTTGCAATCGTTGCAGACTAATGATTACATATATAGTATAAAAAAATAATAATAAAACAAAAAAATAATCTAGAAGCTACAAAAATAATAATACAACCCTTTCATATTTCGTAAAGGGAAAGTCGTCTTTCGTATTCTCTTCTTTCGTCGGCGAAAGCGATGCTTATAAACTTGATTTGTATAGCGAGCGTTGTCTTGTTGAATAGTCACCAACTTCGACCAGCGAAAAGGGGCGTTTCTTACTTGATGCTTAAAATTGCTTCTTAAATAAAATGCGTTGGGCCACTCGTCGTTGCCAATGCACTCGAAACTTCGAATTGAAGTTGACGTCGGAAATTGTTCGTTTCGGTAAGGTGCGTGTCCATTATCACGTCGGGCTCAACAATGTGGGCTCGCGCTTTTTAAAAGCTGGTTGCTTAAGGTTGGCTGAGCTTGTTTAGCCGGCTGCCTTACGGTCTTTGTCGAGCTGCGCAGCGGAAAGTCTGTAAATTCACTCTCCGCAGATCGCCTACAAATAGTTATTGTAGCCACGATTTGTACTGTCTTAATCTCAAACTCGAAGTCTATAACTCTTGATTCACTTTAGTTATATTCTGCGTATCATTCGATATACGGTTTATTAGCGACTCAAGTTACTTGGTACGTCATTCAGCATGACGCCAATTGTATAGTCTAAGGTACGTTATACAGTATGACGCAAGTTATCTCAAGTACGTTATTGTAGGTTATTTTATTAGGTTATTTAAATTTCCAGAATATATAGGGAATTTACAAGGTGCGAAAAGTTTACGTGCCAGACGTTTCACATCTGCACGTTTGACTAACTGTGGGGAATTGGGTGAAAAACTATGTTAATGATTTAAACGGCAAAAATACAAAAGGCCCGTACAAGGTGATAATTACGTAAAAAGTAATAAAACACGTGAGAAAAATACTGGTGGTTAAACACGTGGTTGGCGCACTCTCTAGTTAGTTGCTAAATCCGTTTTTATTAGTACTACAACGATATGTCGGTAATCGCGATACTATCGATATTACTTAGCGGCGATATTAATAAACACGTATCGTGATTATCGTACTGGTGAAATTAGCGTCCATGTACTTACAAACCCGATTTTTACGACGAACACACTTAGCAACATCATGTTCCGTATGTACTGTGATAGTAGTTTTATCCTTTTTCTGCACTTCTTATTTTCCACGGATTTTTTCACCACAAACATATACGAGTAACACTATTCTCTCATTATTGTTCTGTAAAGGTATGCCTGCAAATTCAGACATAGTATATTCAGGTTTAACTCCGTCAAAGGGAAACGAAAGTGGCGTTACCAGATTACCCTGTGCCCACCGGGTCACCGAAGCGTTTAAAGTTTGTTATGTATTATTAAGGCATTTTTTCATTTTAGTAAAACCCATTAATCCACTCGGCTCAGACAATGGCCGGCTAAGTGCATTGCCAAAGGACACAACAAACCAGATAGCGACTGGACTCAAATCTACAACATTTCGGCTAAAGAGCAACACACCAACCCATCAAGCTAATCGCCCTGACATTATTGGGCTGAAATTTTTATTTTCATTCTATATTTATGGGTCCCATTTGGAAAAAATGGGACACATATTGTTTTTGTCCGTTTTTTTCTTTCTTTTTTTTCTTTTTTTTTCGTCAAACGCTTGACGGGCATGGCTTGTGGCAACGACATCTACCAGAACGGGTTATGGAATCGCAATAAAACTTTGTCATTTGTTAGATCACATGGTCTAGATGTGCACTAACCAAAATTTTGCGGAATATACCTAGGGGAATTCCTCTGAAAGGTGAAAAACCAAAACGGCATTTTTTAAAACAAAATTAGCTTTTTGGGGCATAGCGCTTGAACGGCTACTCCAATTTCAATTAGATTTGGTAAACTGTACGGGCATTAGCCACTTATATACCACTTAAAAGAATTAAAAAAATTACCCAGGGAAATACCCTAAAAATAAGATTTTGTTTTCAAATCGTGATTGTGAAAGGCATGGGTTGTGGCAACGACATCTACCAGAAGGAGTGATGGAATTGCAAGAAACTTTGTCATTTTTTAGACAATATGGTCTAGATATGCATAAACCAAACAATTTTGGGAAATATACCCAGGGGAATTACCCTGAAAGGAGAAAAACCAAAACGGTATTTTTTTAAAAATACCTTTTTTGGGGCAGAGCGCTTAAACGGCTACTCCAATTTCGTTTAAATTTGGTAAACTGTAAGTGCATTAGCCAAGGATTTAACACTTGAAAGAATTAAAAAAATTACCTAGGGAAATGCCCTAAAAATAAGATTTTGTTTTCAAATCGTGATTGTGACAGGCACGGGTTGTGGTACCGACATCTACCAGACTAGGGGTAATGGAATTACAGTGAAACTTTAGTATTTGTTAGACACCATGGTCTAGATCATGCAGAAGCCAAAATTTTGGGTAATATACCTAGGGGAATTCCCCTGGGAGGTAAAAAAAACAAATCGTCATTTTTTTAAATTTGCTTTATTGGGCATAACGCTTAAACGGCCAAAATGTTAGTCCCTATTCGCCCTTGTACATTTGAGCCAAAAGAAATAATTACATAGGGAAATACCCTAAAAATTATGATTTGTTTTTAAACCATAATTGTAACAGGCTTGCTATATCGCTCCGAAATCTCCAACCAGGAGTCGCCAAAGCGGATTAAAACTGTTTGTTAGATTATCTAACAAACATCCACACTTAGATAACATAACTTAGATATAGTAAGCAGAAATTTTTGTACTAAACCCAGGGGAATTCCCCGAAATAAAGGAAACTCAATCGGGGTTGTTTTGGGGAATTTGCCTCCCTTTTACCAAAGCGCCTGATAAGAGGCTTAAATTGAAAACCTTTATGGTAAACTGTTTGTAAATCTAACACGCTTATTCTTTTTTTAACTACACATGGAAAAGAAGTTTGGGGACCCATGCGTTTGGGACCCATGCGTTTATGCTTGCAGAAAAAAACTATGACAGTCCGGTTAAAACTTTCAGGAATGTTACATAACATGGATCTAACGTGCACATATCTGACAAAAACATATATCGTGTAATGAACATTTATAACAAGATCGGATTGTTACCTCAGGGACCCATGCGTTTATGCTTGCAGAAACAAACTACTAACCCGGTGTATAAAATACAAATTGTGGTTAGGGACCCTGCTCGCATATATATATATGTCATACAAAATTTGTTTTACAAATAGTGGTTTTAAAACACGTGGTTGACACTCTCTAGTTTAATAAATTGTATTTATTTCTCTTCAGTAAAAAGCATTATAAAATATTTTGTGTTATGGAGTTATCAAAGAAATTACTTTTGAGGAACCAAGGCATCAAATTCACTTGCCTAATTGGATTCTCATTTCTGTTAATGTTGGTCTACAGAAATATACTGTGGGATTTACAACCTGGCTCAAGTTTTCTCGTTAGCCATACTTTTGCTACGAAGAAAGCCACAAATTATTTCGCGGATTTAATTCGTTTGGGATTTCCAACTCAGTTTGGTTTCATACTGTGGAGAACGTTTTACCCTGAAGTGAATAAATTGCTTAGCTTGATTGAAGATGGAAAGATTATGTGGCCAGTATCTATGAACAGTACGACTTCTGCTAAATTTACAAAACTCCTATTAAAAGAAAATATTGGAGGCTATACCGTTGGTGATATATTGGAGGCAACAATTGAAGCTAAAGATGGATTAGGTCAAAGAAAAACTTATGGAGGAGATTATTTCTTCGCAAGGTTGGTATTTTATGGTTAGTGCAAGCTTTTATTTGAGTGCATTATATATTTAGAAATTCTGTATAACTAGATTAATGAAAACCAATGATGCCGGTGAAATACTTACGAGCGGGATAGCTTGTGATGTTGTTGATCAAGGTGACGGGACATATACAGTCTCCGTTCCACTGCTTTGGCCAGGTCGGTCAACTTTATTTGCTGATTTAGTCCACCCAAGTGAAGCAATCGTGTATCTTGTTAATGAAAGTGCATCTGGTTTCGCAAAAGGCATTCATTTCGTCTCAACCTATTCATCTGGTGAAGAAGTGTACTGTAATGTTGGCCTTCAACCGAGGTACAAGTAGTTTGTGTTTCAGGAATGTTATAGTGGGGTGAAGATTACATTTTCAAAAGTTTAGTTGGCTACCAGTATTTTTTTAACAAATTAGAGTGTACTAAGGTTTTTGTTTCTTTTTTATTATTTTTTTAACAGAAAAATAATAAATAAGAGTGTCAACTATTAGTCAATCACTATTTGCAACAAAGCATTTTTGGCCTGTATGTACACTCCTCGTTTCTGCAAGTGGTACCACATGAACCCTTAGTCTTCTAGTTTACCTAGCTTCACTTATTTTATTTAAAAAAAAGAGAAAGAGTTTTATTTCTGCAAGCAGAAACTAATGAGTCCCTTATTTTTTAAACCAAACTTGTTGTATTTGTGCCCATCTAGATATTATTTAAAATTCCTAAAAGTTTTAAATCAATTGCACCGTTTTTTTTTCAGCTAAACATTCCTTACTAAAAGCTTAGTCTATTATTTCAGTATTTCTAAAATCTGCGGAATTGCTATTTTGTCACCATTCCACAGTTAAATCCATGCACACCTAAACCAGTTTGGTCTTACTCTACAATGTTGTTTAGTTTGTAATTCTTTCTCACCTATCGTGCGCGTGCGTTACAAACCATTTTTAATTTTTGGTTTGGCTTATTTTAAATGGCGCACAAACAAAGATCCTTATCTGTATCTAACCAAAAGATGTTGATGTTAATATACACTGACCACAAATTTGGCCATTTGTGGGTTTACAGAAAAAAGGCTAAAGATAGGTAAAATAGAAAAAAACTTACCCTGACCAATAATTTTTTGTCTTGTAATTTTCTTTTCACCTGTGTATTCATTATTTGGGTAAGTTGGCCATGACCATCCTTAGAAGATACTGACCAATCAAAACATTAGCATAGAATGTCCAACACTGGGTGAGTTATATAATGTCAAGGTGGCACCGAACCCCAGTACCGTAAACTGGGGTGTATATAGGGTGTGCAGGGTAAATAGGGACAAAATCATAAAGTGTTTTAATTTCACAATTATTAAAAATGAGTTATGCATAGGCCTAGTCATTTTAAGCAACTAAGCTAGGTTAAACATAATATATATGTTGTATAACAAGAGTGTCAACCACATGTTTAACCACCTTTGTAAAACTCATTTTGTATGCTATATATTCATGTGAGCAGGGTCCCTAACTACAGTTTTTATAATATACAAGTGAGAAGTTTGTTTCTACAAGCATAAAATACATGGTTCACTGAGGTAACAATCCGATCTTGTTATTAACGTTTATTACACAATATTTGTTATTGTCAAATATTTGAACGTCAGGTTTATGTTTTTCAAAATTCCAGAACGTTTTTAACCGGACTGTCCTAGTTTAGTTTCTGCAAGCATAAACGCATGGGCACCATAGTTATTAAACCAAATTTCTTTTTTAAGACTAGTTCAAACAAATAATTGTGTTAGATTTACGAACATTTTACCACAAATGTTTTTAAATTTAAGTCTTTTATCAACCACTGTGGTAAAATTCTCCTGGATTTAGTACATAAATTTATGTTTTTCATATCTGTTTCAGCTTACAATTCATACAGTTTTAATTCGATTTAACAACTTCTCGTTGGAGCTGGCGGGACGATATGTCATGTCACAATCAATACCGTTTTGGGTTTAGTGTCTCAGGGAAATTCCCTAGAATTTATTACCCAAATTTATGTTTCTGCATATCTTAATCATGTTGTCTAACAAATTAAAAAGTTTTATTGCGTTTCTATTACTCCAATGGTAGATGTCAGAGCCACAAGCAATCCTGTCCCAATCATGATTTAAGAACAAAATCTTATTTTTTAGGTTATTTCCCCAAGGAATGAGCAAAAGAAAGCGGAAGCAAAATTTGGAATAGCCAAGAGTGTACTGTATCGACATGTAAAACAGAATGACATAAAGCCACATGTAGGATAAATAATTCTGACGAATGAGATAGAGAAGCACCTTGTCCAGCACATCAAAACAGATTTTTTTAGAAATAAAGAAAAGCTGTACTTTATAGAACAAAATCTGCCATCAGATAAGTTAGAAGTCACATTTCTACGGTTGTATGAAAATAATGTGACTTAGAGTTGTTCATGCACAACCAGTTGACAAAGCAAGTATTAGTTTTGAACAAATACGTGGCCAAACAGTTCCATATGTGTGTCTACAACGTGAACAACGTGTTATTCTGAAATTTGATCTAAATTCAAACTTGTGGGGATTTTTTAAAGCTTTCATAACAATTACATATGAGTAGTACAATGTGTAGTTTTATGTCCAAGTAAAATGTTTCCAATGATTTTTTAAAGCAACAATATTTCTTTTTAAAAACACTGTGGGTGTACCTATTTGTCCCTTCACATCCATTAATAGGGACTAGACAGTCCTTGTATCTTAAAATATGTTAAAACAAATAATGTCCCAGTTCCCATTCACCCCCAAACCAAGGTAAATAGGGACAGTCAGTCTTAATAAAAAAAGGGAAAAACCTAAAAATAATTCAAAAGCTTTGGTTTGTATATATACACAATATTCATGAAATTGAAGTAACGACAAAAATGTATTACTAATATTTTATAAAAAAAAAGTTTTTTAAAACTATCTGCCAAATTGGCCCTTTCCACCTCGTTTTTTTAAACCAAGATAATTATATTCCCAAAAGTATGGGTATAGTAAACAAGTAACAAATCGGTGGAATCGGGAAGATATTTAGACGAAAGTTATTAATTGACTTAGAGCTAAATAGTGGTGTAGGCTAACTATAAAATATCCTGTAATCGGTAGCCAGTCGTACAACAGTGTGAATCTTCTGAATACAATTCTCTGATAACTGTTACAATAGTAAGTAACATACTAACATTCAACCATCTTGTCAAGCACTATGTTTAGAAAAAGAAAAAAATTCTGGACAATATCTGCATTTATCTATTTTAGTTTTGTTCTTGGGTATTTGCACATCTTGATCAGGCTTAATAATAACGAATCTTTTAGTTTAAATCGAAGTTTCAATTACATTATTTCTTTTAGTAAATGTCAGGGTGACATTGCATGTCTGACAAAACCATTAAACAAATTTCAATTTCTTAGGTAACTTCATACCGTAACTTCTGACCTCCGTATATTTGTACCAGCATTGGTTTCACAAAGTGACATTTTTCTAACCTCTGCTGATCGGGTTACCAGAGCTAATGACGTGTAATGTGTATGTAATAAACACGTCTGTCTTGTATTGCTCTTAAGTTTTCTCTGTGTATCAGTGGCTAAAAAAATGCTCGTATCTCTCTCCCCAGTTTTATTAGGTGACTAAAGCTGAAACTTCTGGTTTATATCGGGTAACGAATGATGAAAAGAGTTAAACAGGATGAAACAAGTAGTAAACGAGATGGTGACAAGTTGCAAACGAGGTGGAAACGAGATTTTCTAAATTTATGGCTCTACACGGCAAAAACTTAAACTGTTCAATTAATCTGGTCTAACAGCTGTTCAAAAAAGGTTAATGAAAAATGTTCTTATTGTCAGATATTAGCAAAATTTAAAGCAGTCTCATTGGACAAGAAATATAAATCTAGAATTGTCAAGAATGTGTTGCAAATCACTGAAGCGAACAGAAAAATAATAAATTTCAATCGGGGACAAATTTAAGTGAGTTTGGTTGTAACATACCGGCCCCAAATAATGGAATGGGAGGATTATATTATTTTAAACAAAAACAAACAAACGAACAATGCGTTACAAATTAAGAAATGTCACGTTTGGGAGGCAGTTTCACGCCTCTTCGAGGAGACAAATTTTACGAATGTCTCTTTATAATCCAATATTGTTCTCTTGTAGCACCAAGAACATGTAGACTGCCGCTGTGTCCTTCTCGTTGATGATAATTATGTATGATGACATCTGTCATATGATGATCATGTGGAAGTAGGATTTGATGCTTGCTATCAAATGGCAAGGGTGATCTTTGTAGTCGTCCTACTCGTAGGATTCCAACAAACTTGAATGGTTTCAGTGTCCCTTTGTATGCGGGTGAGGTCATAATGTCCTTGTAGGTGCAGGTTTCGTCCATACCTGCATGTTCAGGTAACTCCTCTTCTGGTGGTAGAAATGATTCAGGTGTTACTTGCTGCCTCCGCAAGTATTTGTTGATCAGGTAGGTTTTGTATCGGTTGATCCAGGCAGCAGAGCGCCGTAACCTAGTGAAAGATGAATGAAAATGAATTAGTTGTGTTAGGCTATTAGTTGACCCTTGCACAGTTTGTACTAGTTTTGCAGTTTTCTTTTTTCAGTTCTGAAAGGGTTACGCTGGATCCTGGTAACACGTCCGGCATTTTGGGCCAACACGTTTCTTCTTGTTTCAGGAATTCTGGTACATTGAACCATAGTTTGGCTTTTTTAAGTTGTTTGGGCATAAGTCCCCGTGAGGTTTCACTGGATCCTGTTTCATTGTCTTCTGCCACTTTCTGCAGGGCGAAAGAAGCACAGCTTGGTGATGAAGTAGCTCCAAAGAGATGAACTAGCATCTGGTAATCTTCAGGTGGCTTTGATAAATCATCCGCTGGCCACCATTGGAATCGCAAGGCATTCCAGTCGGTTGGCTTTACATGTACTTGGTAAAACATGTTCTTAATATCAGCAATAAATGCTATTGGCTCTTGTCTAAAATGTAGAAGTACTCCAACTAATGAGTTAGTCAGGTCCGGTCCTTGTAATAAGGCATCATTAAGTGATGTTCCATTAAATGTAGCAGCACAGTCAAATACTATGCGAAACTTCTTTCCAGTACAATGATGCGGTATGTACCAGGTTCTGTCACATATTCCTGAGTTGTCTTCTGGTGGGACTTTCCTTGCATATCCCATTTCAAGTGATTCGTCCATCTTCTCTTTATATTTACAAAGTAGCTCCGCATCACCTTGTAGTTCCTTCTTAAGATGATGCAGTGGTTTCGTTGCCATACATCGGTTGTAGGGTAGAGTTATATCATTTCTTTTCCAAGGCAAACCAAGGGTATAATGCCCATTTCTTTTCTCGATGGTGCTTCTCATAGTGGTTAGTGCTCTTTGGTCTTCTATCGATAATGCTAAATCATCAGTTTTGTCCTCATCTAGAAAGTCTCGGTCGAACATGGTCAGCATCTGCGGATGAAGATTGGAGTTGTCCTCATGAACAGCATTTACTCTCACGTCATGCTGTCCCTTCTGGAATTTGTCTGTTCCGAAAAGTGCCCATCCTAGTCTGGTATGGATGGCTTGTGGTTCATTTGGTCTTCCGGTTCGTATGTTGGTGATCTTCAGTGCCTCTGACATGTCAGCTCCTATTAACAGGTCAATTTCTTGGTAATCCATTTCAGGGAATGACAGTCCTCGTAAATGATTATATCTATGTACATCCGCATTTGGTAGGTATGCTATCCTTTAGATTTGGTAGGTTCGGTATAGCCATTATATTGTTGAGGTAATAGGCCTTCTTCTCGTATATGCCTTGCACCGAAAGTGATACTCGGTGACCTGTCTGTGTAGCAGAGCAATTTATTCCACTCAGTGTACGTTTAATTTCTGGCCCATTGAGGCCTAGCTTATCCATTAAACGTTTGGTGCAAAATGTCATTTCTGAGCCTTCATCTAAAAAGGCATAAAGAGGTTACTTAATTGTTCTCTGAGGTCCCCCATGCTCTTATGGGTACAACTTTCAGTCTGGTCTTGATCTTTGACGTTGCTGTTGAAGTAGTTGCAGTCACGTTGGCAGCTATTTCTGTTTTCTTTTGTGGAAATGATGACTCATTTTCCGAGTGCTGAATTGTCGTTGTTGTGTCTGTGCTTTTCTGCACATGAAGTAGTGTATGATGTGGGCTGTGACAAATTTTGCATCGTCCCTTAAGATTACATTGGTCGCTTCTGTGTCCGTTACCTAGACAATTAAAGCAGATTTTATTTGCTTTGCTTTCTGTTTTGTTAATCTGATTTATAATTTCCCAGCGCTGCGTTGCTGGTTTTGATCTGAATTGTTCACATCCCCATAAATAATGATTTTTCTGACATAGTGTACATGCTCGTCTTGAATGTGGTGTATATAAAGCAGAATTTCTTTGTTGGTCTCTTGATATTTCTTGAGTGGTAAACACAGAGTGATGCTTGGGTTGGGTTGGTTGGCTGTTCTCCCTTTGGATTTATTATCAGCAATTGCTCTCCCCCATAAAATCTTCAGCCATATCGGCATGGTAGTAGAGAAAATCTATCATATTTATAAATGAAACAGTCTTTACCTTGGTGCACTGAACGTACCATGTTTGTTATGAAAGTCAATTTGTAAAAAGTGAGGTAGGCGTAACATGATTTTTGCTATATAATCCCGAGAGTTCAGTAGGTGATGGTAGGTTGAGTGATTTTAGCACAACTAGGCAGTTTTCCATACGGCTTGCAAATTCGCGCAGTGAGTGTGGTTCAGGCTTTAGTATCGGTCCGTGCAGGAGTGGGTCGATGTAAGCATCAACTATTTTATCTTCACGTCCATAGATTTTGTGCAGTTTAATGAGTGCTTCTTGCAGTGCTTGTTTAGCTGGTCTTATAAACAAATAAGGTTCGATTGCCTTATGGGCTTGTCCTACACACATATGGCCCAAGAAATTTAATTGCTGTAAATAATTGTTTGGTAGTGATTTTACAATGTCCTCTTCGAATGCTGTCTTGAATCGATGATATTGAAGTGGGTCTCCCATTGAATGGATAACTAAGTCAACCTTTGGCAAGTTCAACTGTCGCTGTAACAATGTAGTCAAATTGGTAACAGAGTCTTGATATGTATCGGGTTGCTGTTTTCTTGGATAATGTTGTTTATTTAAGGCTGATTCCTCTTGTTCTGGCTTTGGCTCCGGCCCCGGTGTATTAATCCGAGTGCAGCCAGTTTGATTTAGTGTTAAAAGGCTACAATGCTGAACGGAATGGTTGGGTAACGATGCAACTGCAGGAAATTCTTTACATGATCCTGCAATAATAGAGGGTGATGGTACTTGTGGTGCAAAATTCAGTTGTTGTGCAGTTTCTGGGTCAGGTTCTACATAGGCATAAAATTGACTATTCTGTTGCTCGCTTTGGTCATTTGATTGAAAGTTTGATAATGGTACTGCTCTTGCATCTGAATTAACATTATCATTTTGAGTCTGTAAAGAATCCAAATGTGCTAATCCTCTTAATTGGATAGGTTGTCGTGGGCTGATCTCAGACAATTCACTGCTTAGTGAGTCTATTGGGCTGTAACTCTGTCTTTCTGGCTGTAGGTCAGACTGGGTCTTTTCACTGTTCAATTCAAGTTGATTTTGTATATAAGAAGCTCTCTGTTCAATATCATCAAGCTGGAACTGTATATCCATCCATAAGCTTTCTTCTAGGTGAGAATGTTCTGTTAGTCTTACTCCCTCTTCTAGGTGGAGTCGAAGTTCATCTGAACAATCTTTGTGCTTTTTTGCAACTTTAGATAAAGTTATCTTGTCTTTTTCTCTTATTTTCTTTATGAATATGCTTTCCCATTTGTTAAAATGGGACAACAATTGGTCCCTTTTCTGCTTCCATAAAGGTAAGCTTAATATGATGGTAGATCTTTGGTGATCCATAGTCAATGCATTTTCCATGTCAATTTGAGACATTACTTGGATATAATTCTTGTTCAAATATCACGGAAGTGAACCAATTTTAGAAAATAAAACATGTAATAAACACGTCTGTCTTGTATTGCTCTTAAGTTTTCTCTGTGTATCAGTGGCTAAAAAAAATGCTCGTATCTCTCTCCCCAGTTTTATTAGGTGACTAAAGCTGAAACTTCTGGTTTATATCGGGTAACGAATGATGAAAAGAGTTAAACAGGATGAAACAAGTAGTAAACGAGATGGTGACAAGTTGCAAACGAGGTGGAAACGAGATTTTCTAAATTTATGGCTCTACACGGCAAAAACTTAAACTGTTCAATTAATCTGGTCTAAAAGCTGTTCAAAAAAGGTTAATGAAAAATGTTCTTATTGTCAGATATTAGCAAAATTTAAAGCAGTCTCATTGGACAAGAAATATAAATCTAGAATTGTCAACAATGTGTTGCAAATCACTGAAGCGAACAGAAAAATAATAAATTTCAATCGGGGACAAATTTAAGTGAGTTTGGTTGTAACAGTGTATCATTCACACGTTCCCTCAATTTGATAGAACTTATTATTCCACTGGGTACAGGTAATGTCCGTAAAGTGTCTTTCCCATGAACACCAACGACTCGCTAGCGACCGTTTTTGAACTGATGATTCCAGAAACATTTAAAATACACACTTCATCGAACATGGGTGTTACGTTTCTATGCATTAAAAATTTACATATATTATTGTTTTATTCAGCTCATCTTTGTGTGATCAATCCGTTCCTGAAAAAGGTGTCACGTGGTTATGCTTTCCCACTTCCAACGGGACATGCCCGGGGGTATTTAATTACACAGAGACAAAATATGACGATAAAATCTCTTTTGTTGGGATAACCCCGCTGTTTAAGAAGGAGAAAAACTGGAAAGTTTCAATTACCCAGGAGAATATTATTAATGTAACTGATTCGGCGTTTCGGAATACTTTTCTCGAAAGTCTTCCTGTTTGCGAAACTAGATCTGGTATGTCGGAGTATTCTTTCGAAAACAAACTCGGAAAGCATAGTGGGTTATACTTGGACAATAAGTGGAACTCCCTACAATGTAAATCTCGCCTTAATGGTTTAAAACCCGCTGAATGTTTAAAAAATAAGTTGCTTTACTTGATCGGCGATTCAACCATGAGGCAGTGGTACTTCTCTTTAAAAAGTACTTTAAGTCTACAAGACTACCCTGAAGCGTTGATCAGACCCGGTCAAGATGTTTGGCAGGTAGCTCGAGTTGGCTACCAGCATGAGTATAACATAACCATCTTCTATAGAGCTCATGGGTTACCATCGCACAATCCAGGACCATCCGGAGCTCATCCTTTTATTGTGGATACCTTAAAAAATATTCAATGTCAGGACAGCTCCAAAACTTTGGTTGTAATCAACCTAGCACTCCACTTTCTTCTTGTCGACCCGATATATTACATGCAGAGGGTTGATGCCGTAAAACGATCTGTTATACAACTTCAGCAACGCTCTCCTGGCATTCGGATATTTATTCGTGGTTGTATACGCCATAGAAATACCATAAAAGTCGTTCCAACCGAATGGTACAGTTATCGGACTGTGTAAAATGCCTACGAAAGACATTCGAAGTAGTACCTGATGTTGGATTTATACACGTTTGGTCAATGACAACGGTATTTACATTCATTTTTTTCAATTATTGTAGAATCAGTAGTTATAGGCGATTTATGCTAAGTTTCTTGTCCAAAGACACAACCATCAAGTCAGCAGCTGTTTACGATCACACAACCTTTCATCTGTCTACAAACCACTATCCTGTATGTGAAATTATGATATGACATATAGAGCTTTTATAATGCATTGGTTGGTTTAACCTAAATATTTCACCGCATTCTTTCACATCAAATAGTAGTTTCCATTATTTCTTATCTCACACATAACCTAGACTTACTCCTTTTTGCTTCTTGCTAGATTTTATCAGAGCGTTTACCAAATTACCAACACGCCATATGTATTAGAATTGATCAAATTCTAGTGTGGCAATAGCTCAGGTTTCAGTAACCTTGATGGTCAAGCTGATTAGCAGCCCTAGCCATCGTTTAGTCAAAAGGCCTTGTTAACACAAGAAATGTTGTTTAGATAGGAAAAAAACACTCGACGTCATGTGTTTAAATAAGATTTATGATCGCCGCACCCGATATTTGCGCTGACATTGCGTCATCACTTAACTATTATTACCGCAGCTGTCGAATACTTTGACTATATGAGTTTATTTGACTTTGGCTCATGAGGCTCCTAACGAAGAGCTCCTAGAAGGGAGCTCCTAACGCCTTAAGAAACATTTTTTATGTGACGATATTTAGAGTTTTATCTTAAATCTATATCTGTGAAACATCTAACGATTTAACTTGTAACTGGTACTAAGTTAATCGCCTTAATTGCTTAATACAATTGATATTATCGAACTACCGAAGCTTTGATCTACAAAACCATAGAAGGCAGTAGTCAAGTCGAGGATGTTTACGCAAAAAAAACTCAATTAATTAGCGCACCTCTGAGAGTCGAGACAGCGCGTAGGGAATCGCAGATCACATCAGGTGTTGTAACCGGGTGCCTTTAAAAACAACAGGACCGCTTGGAGCGCTTGGATTACTTATATTGCTATGGCAGTACGGTCGTGTGGCCAAATGGTTAACGCGATCGATGCATATACCAACTCTTAAACAAAAAAAAACGGTTGTAGTGACGAGCCCATCATGGGTTCGAAACTTAACTCGGTAAAAAAAAATATATATATATTGCTATGGAAAGTGATTCTCTCCCAAACACTAACCCTGTCCCAAACACTAATCTTAACCCTATTATTAATATAATGGCTTTTGTAATTACGAAGTATACTAAGCGATCAAGGCGCTCCGATCGATCCTGTAGTATTTAGAGGTACCGGTTGTTAATCGGCTTACCTAAGGCATACAAGGAACTATATAGCACAATAGGCAAGCGGTCTGCAACGCCTCTCTACACATATAAGCTAAAAACCTCAAAAACATTTCAACTTATTAGTTCATTTTATTCCTCTTATTATGGCCTTGAAAACAGATTAATCACTGGTTTAAAAGAGTGCAAACGTGTTGCATTTATGCATACTGGACCAAAAATCTCAAATGTTTTTTTGTTGACCCAACCATAAAAATGGAGAGGGTGATATGTAGTCAGCAACTGGATTTACTCAAAATTGAGTCGGTAACGGCGCTACATTTTTTACCCTTTTAAGGGCAATTATCCTAAAATGAAATTACTTCCAGTAGAATACACTAAATATGAGTAAGATATTTAAAAAAACTTCACACATACATAATGCTTTCTAATTTATGTGTAACACTTTCTGCAATATTTTTACTTTGTACGATCTCGTGCGACGTTGGTGTTGCGATTTTTTAATTATTCTGCCAGAATAACTATGTTCTAGGCTGAACACCGTTTTCACCAACAGCTACATTTTAATTGTGTTTAAATAATTAAAACATGACAATTTAGTTAATTTATCCGATTAAAATCGAAATGGAGTTGAATACCAAATCGTCTAGTGATAATGACCAGTCTGGAAATGAGACAGCAGTTCGTGAAAGAAATACAGGGGGTGGAGCTTATGCACATCTTAGTAACCTAACTGAAGATACCTTTACTGTTGAAGAAGCTGTAGAAGCAATTGGATTTGGACGGTTTCAATGGTTACTCTCGATAATCACTGGATGTGCATGGATGGCAGATGCAATGGAACTAATGATCCTCAGTATTATATCGCCTCAACTAAAGTGTGAATGGAGACTGTACTCTTGGCAGGAGGCACTTATTACCACCGTGGTTTTTGTTGGCATGATGCTAAGTTCTTCTATGTGGGGTAATATTTGTGATAAATATGGCAGGAAGCTGGGTTTAGTGATGTGTGTTTTGTGGACTTTCTTCTACGGATTCCTAAGCTCATTCTCTCCAAACTTTGCGTGGATATTAATCCTGCGTGGGTTAGTGGGGTTTGGTGTTGGTGGGGTCCCACAGTCAGTGACCCTGTATTCAGAGTTTCTCCCTGTCAAGTCGAGAGCCGCGTGTATCATGCTCATTGATATCTTCTGGGCACTTGGAACATGTTTTGAGGTTGCATTAGCAATTGTAGTAATGCCAACACTTGGTTGGAGATGGTTGCTCGCGCTTAGTTCAATTCCATTACTGCTTTTCTCATTTGCTTGCAAGTGGGTACCTGAGAGTCCAAGGTACAATGTTCTTTCAGGAAACCCTGAGAAGGCATATGACACTTTAAAGAAGATTTCAATTGTAAACAAGACTGCGATGCCACTAGGCAAACTTGTCTGCATACGGCAGGAAAATAGAGGGCGTTTGCAAGATTTATTTGAAACAAGAGAACTAGGCAAAACTACTATCATGCTTTGGATCATATGGTTTAATTGTGCATTTGCATATTATGGTTTGGTGCTGATGACAACCGAGTTGTTTCAGGTACAAGAATCCAGTTCCGGTGAGCAATGCTTTAACTCCATTGAGAAATCATCCGATTGTAACATGCAGTGTCGCACTTTGAAGTCAAAAGATTATATTGATTTGCTTTGGACGACTTTGGCAGAATTTCCTGGTGTTCTAATTACATTGGGGATTATTGAATATATTGGACGTAAGAAAACAATGGCGATAGATTTGCTGGGCTTTTCTTTGTTCTCATTTCTACTGATTGCTTGCACAAGCCGATCCGTGATGATTTTCTTTCTCTTTTCGGCACGGGCGTTTATTTCAGGAGCCTTCCAAGCTGCTTACGTTTACACACCCGAGGTTTATCCCACCAACATCAGAGCGATAGGGCTGGGTCTGTGCAGTGGCATGGCCCGTGTTGGTGCGATTATCACACCATTTGTTGCACAGGTCATGCTACAGCACTCGAAGCCACTCACAGTGACAATATACGCCGTTGTGAGTCTGATTGCGGCGGTGTGCTGCTTTTTGCTTCCGATTGAAACAAAGGGTCGATCAATGCAGGAGGCCACTTCATTGAAGAATGTGGCAGAAGTGAATGATCAAGAATGAAATATTTCTAAATTTCAATATTTGTGAGAGTTTTATTATTATTTATGCTAGTCAGCAACTGGAAAATTAATGCACTTTGTGTGTGATCAAATGTTGTCATATTTGTATATTGATGTCTGCAGTATGTATGCGTACTTAAATGCTTTCAATAGTGTACCCATCCATTAGTTTTGCACCATCTACGTTACCTACTTTTCCATCAAGAACCAATGTATATACGTAGTTCAAATTATTTAGTGGCGTTCGTCTATGTTGTTTTTGTGCAATAAATTCTCTAAAAATTCTTTATCAATGATATCCAAGCAGGAAGAGTTATAAAAATAGTTTATTTCCTCAATGTATATATTTGGAATGATAACAAAATATAAAAAATAGAAATTGCAGATCAAAATATATGTACAAGTGTTTGTGAAAATATACGTAATTTGTAAAAAAAATGTGCAACACGATAATTAATACCAGAAAATATAAACAGCTTACAAAAAACACTTCAAAATTACATTCTAATTCACTGAATCTGCACATTAAGGCAGCAGCATAAGTGATCACACTAACAACTGTACAAGATAATCACAATTAGCTTTGCACAATGTCAAGTGGTGTGCTTCTGGAGGCATCATAGGTTCAGGCGAAATACTGGAAAAATAATTTATTTAAAAATGTATACCGCTATATGATAAGAGATCTACCAAGAAACCCACATCCAATGCTGTAAGAAAGCTAGGAAAGCTTTTCTTTCTAAATCTACTTGCGTACAGATGAAATACTTGAGGGTAATGATATTAGAGGTTAGGGCACACAACACAGAAAAATTTATACAAGGAACAAATAATTTTACAAAGGCATATCCAGTGTCATGTGTTTAGTAAAAGCTGCCAAAACAATGTTCTTTAGTTTGTGAATGAGATATCATGTCTGGATTCGTCAAGTTGGGCTGACAGATTTTCCACTTTGTCCGCCCAATATGAGCTGCTTTGCTGCAGTTGCAATGACAGCTACGTGAAACATGCAATAAAAACCATGCAATAAACAATTAGAATGATTACAGAAGTACGTTATTGTCATGCACTACACAGGAAGCAGTCAGTCAATAAAATTCATGGGTAAGTGAAGTGGTGGTGTTGTGGAATTCAGCCAAATTATCATGTATCCTTTATGTGCTGAACAGTGTTGGTGTAAGTTTTTAATAACACTTCATTAAATAGTTGGGCAATTAGGACTGTCATTCAAAAAGATGTGACACCGAAACCTGCTTTTACCAAATCACTTAAAAGACATTGCCTGAATCAAAGTGGTTTAATGTGTTAAACAAATTGTAGCACCATAATCAACAACCTGGAATAGCTATTGGATGCACAAGGTGTTATGAGTTTTAATACCACACTGGAGGATAAACAGTACCCTATCCTTATTAGCAAATATTAATTTTAATGGTTCTATCCACCTCTCCTGCCTTTTGCAGCCAATACTGTTTGTCCAATCCTGCAGATGAACCACTTTTCTCAGTGGAATTAGCCTCGAGAGCCACAGTGTCTACTGCCTAAATGTGCATACATGCAGAGAATTGAAAAGCGGTGAAAATAAAACCAAAATAACATGAAAGAAGTCAACTAGCAAACAATAATACATTTGTGATGTGCCATCAAAAGCTGGGCTAAGTCATGCAAGGGGAAAAAATGTGAAAATCTTCTTACCCCATTTTTACTAGATGGCCGTAAACTTCGATCAAAATTTGGGATATGAGTTGAATCTCTTGATGGTGATGTGAATGATCTCGCCTGTTATTACAGAAAACTATTATTTTACATTTCATTTTAAGAACTCCCAAGCATTATGGATTATATTTGTGCATTTTTTTAAAATCTCTTTTCAAATAAATCTAGGAAATAAAGATGTAGTTATTATTCAGTCATTGAAAGGTACGTAGTACAATGGTACAAGTGAAAAGTTGGCGCTACCTCAATTTGAGCACGCAGTCCCATTACTGTTTGCTCTTTTGCCTCCAGCTGCAGTTCAAGACTCTTCCTCGAGCTGATTTCCTGTTCAACCAGCGATCGTTGACGAATGTTTTCCTTGTTTAAGTTGTTCAACTGCAAGAAAATTTGTGTTAGTATTGATTATTGGATAGTACAGCAAAAGAAGTCCAGTTGATTAGATAAGGTGGTTATTGTATTGGTCGTCTGTCTGCCAGAATTGAAATGGTTTGTCCGATAAATTACCAGGTTGGGTTAGTGCGTCGCTTTTTAGCCGAAGGGTTGCAGGTTTGAAACTGGTCACTAGTTAGTCAGTTGTGTCTTTGTGCAAGGCACTTACCGGCATTACTAGATTAATGGAACGTCTCAATCATACACAACACAGTGCAATAGCTCTGGTAACCCGACAGTGGGTGCGAGGTAATCTGACGATACCTCCAGCTAAGTGTTCAGTTAGTTTAGAGCGATGTTTTGTTAGTTGCTGGTTTTAAGCCAGCACTTATTCAGATGCCCAATATAACCCATGCTTTACAGATGTGGTATATTAGTCCTACTATGTTCAGTGTACTATAAATTCACATTTGATTATGACATCATAATTATCAGCTACACAGCGCTTTTACTAGAATTTAGCTTAGCAGCACTCTTAAAAAACACAGTCCTGTCGTAACTATTGAAGTATGTGGTATATAAGCTCGCATACCACAAAACAACTATTGAAGACTAAGGTGTGTGGTATATAAGAAATATGCAACATTTAGTGCTAATTGGTCAAATACACATCACCACATTAGACGATAGACTGCAATTGGCTAAGTTTATTTAACTTTTATGATTAAACTTGTGCAAAGTGCTCACTATTTTAACTATCAACTTCTTGATACTCTTTAGACTGTGCTATTGGCAAGCGAAGATGTGAAATTAAAAGAAATCAGGCAAGCAAGCATTCAGACAAAATAACAGGAGTCCAAAAAGACATTTTGCTCTTCTTTGGTACAATGATTACGAATGGCATTTGTATAAAAACACAAGACCTTTAGCTCAATGTGTTTTAAACCGGTAAGTTTAATCAATCAAAATATGTTACGGTATACAACACACTTCAATCTCTTTAACTTGACAGTTACAAATTTCTCAAGGATAAAACATAAAACAGGAATATTCTACTTATTCCCAACACAAATATTGACTCTGGCATCGCATTAAACAACCTGGTGATTCAATTGTTGAATGCATTCCACGTTTTGCTTCAATCTTCTGTGAAGATCTTCCACAGCTGCATTTTTTTCTCGAAGATTGGATTCCTGGTCGTGTTCTGTTTCTTTTAACCGATTCCGCAATTGAATGATCATGTTCTAAGATCAGGTAACTTTTTGTTACACAAATATTTAGTAATAAGTATACAAAAGGTTTGATATTATCTGGAGTCATAAAATTGTCTTTTTTAAGAGTCAGGCATTTGTAAAAACTTTGGTAGAAAACAGTAGTTGGTGAGCTTAACCCTTCAACTGCCGAATGGAGTCTACAGTTCCGAAAATTACATAAGTAGAAAAGTATACGGCCGATTTATGTTGATCATATCTTTTAACCTTAAGTGACTTTGCCAAAACCATCCGGCAGTTAAAGGGTTAATGATATAACCTTGGTACTCTACGAAGGAAATTATAAATTTATCACCTTTTCTTATTAAAATGGACTTTATTTGACAAAGTCAACTATTGCGCACCAACACAATGTAATTTATCACCTGCTGCTCTGCCGAATGACGCTGTAATGCTTTACTTTTATCAGCCTCAGATTTCACGTCTTCAAAACCATGTTTCAATCGATTTAAATCGTCCTTTAGTTTACGATTGGAAGATGAGAGATTGCTGTGAAAATCAAAGAGGCCGTGTATTACAAATGTTTACAATTCTTACATGTAATCTAGGGACACAATATTCTCTTTTACATTATACTAAAACATAGGGAATGGTTTAAGTTGTCATGCAATAAAAATGTGACAATCATTTCGAACGGTTACCGTGAAAGTAGACACAGTAAAATCTTAAAGAAATCACTATTTTTATTGCTTTTTATACATTAGGAAGAACAAGAAAAGTGTGAAATTAACGAAAACTGGAATCTAAAAATGACATAAAAATTTTAAGTATTGCTTATGATTAAGTAATTGGAGAATTCTTAAATTCCTGATAGCAATAAATATATATTTCTGCGAAATTTTATAAATGATTGAAATATACATGATAAACACACTTAAGTTTAAATATCACAAATAAATAAAATAATTAAGTCACTAAACTATGAAAATAATTAAAGTACGTTAAAAAATTACAAAAAAGAACCCAACAGTATACATATTTATATAAAGGCAGACTCTCTCCTATTACAATTTTGATCCAACAAAAGCCATTGTTTGGTTTATTCTCTAACAATGGCCAAGCAAAGTCAACAGAGCTAAGTAATTGCTTGAAATATTTCTAATTTAAAAAGAAGCAGAGCAAATATGTGGATAGTGAAGCAGAGATGTCGATAAAAGTTGGTTAGCTACGCAGTTCCATTTAATCAAGGTAATAGGCTATGTTTTGTATAGTACTTAGCTATTAGCTTAAAACTTAATGTAAAAAGCTTATATGTTACAATTATGTACCAATGTATGGATATGAATGATACAGATTGGTTATAAAAAAGCAGCTCTAGTTCAAGTGCTGGTAAATACTGCAGGGTGACCTTTTGTTTCACATAGTTTGAGAATATTACACTCTAAGTAAACAGTTGAGCTCGTTTCAAAAGGGACTTAAGCCAACTTAAAAGCTCTGAGGACCTGTTTGACTGAGTTTAAAATACAGTTTTCCATTGTTACAAACTGGTAATAAAAATAAAATTTGACGCCAGTGACAGCCATCTAAGGTTTCGTTCCAACTTGTTTCATTCATCAGTGACTCATTCAAACTATTTTGGCCACAACAAGTAACTAAAGATGAACAAAAGCTTAGCACAAAGCATAACTGTTTAGGCCAAAAACATGTTATTTGTCTGAGGCATACAAGGTATCAGGTGCATTTGTTTTGAGGTTCAACAGGTTTAACTTTGCTTGTTGTATTCATATGCTGGTGTATTAAAAGGTGGCTAGGCAGGAAAGAAACCTTGTTGGCCAGGTGTTACATGGAGACTTTAAAATAAGGTGATTCGTTAAGTTGTTTGTTGCCAGCAGAGCTTTGTTTTAGTTGCTAGGCATGTCACTGCAGTGAATTATTGTGTAAAATGTTTGGTGTATTTGTACAGCTAAGTTATCAAAATTTAGTCTTAACTTAGTTGTAGCAAGAACTGAGTTTGTGCACCTTGGATATATGTCTAGGGATGTAATTTGTTTTGTGAAAAGTTTTATGTAGAGATATTTGCAGGATAGAGATGTAAAACAAAAATTGTAAGGATAAAAAAGAAAATATTTGTGTATTATTTGTATATTTGTGATATTTGTTCATTTGTAGGGATGTAAAACAAAAATTCCAAAACTTTCATGCCTTTTTTATTTCTTTCAGACGTCGAAAAAGAACAAAAATGAGGGGTTATTTAAAGAGCCCAGGGCACATGTATTATCTCGACTCTGATGTCACATCAGTTGGGAAAGGATCAGGATTAAAACCTCCGGATCATTTGAAACACGCAGGAGCTCACATACCACTGGGGTGTGGGAAAGCCGAACATTTCCACGCAGCCGTCGAGAAGCGAGCCGATGATAACTGCTTCATCCTCGTTGACATGAACACTGCGTACGGAACGTACGTCAACGAGCATCGAATACAGAACGGTGCGGTGAGATTGGCACCCGGGGATGTGGTGAGGTTCGGGCATGGAGGGATTCCTCATGAGTTTAACCTTCTTTTGGAAGAAAAGGAACAAGAAGAAGAGAGTGTAAAAGCTTCGAGCAGGAGTAGTACCCCATCAGGTATTGTATGCATTTTCATGAATTTTAAGTTTTTAACAAACAATTTTTGAATTTACTTTTACCGGTACTTAAATATGTATGATATTTTTGCTATGTGTATGGCATTGTAAAAGTTTTCCTGTTAAAGATTAAAGTTATTAATTAAAACAATGTTTTTTAAATGTACATTAAAGTTAGTACTCGAACATGTGTAAAATGCACGTTTATTTAGTTAGTAGCCTATGGCTTCTATGTTGAATTAAAAATATTTATTAAAATCGCTGTGTCCACAGGCAAGAAAAACCAAGTTGAATCCGGATATTTTAACAACCGCAATAAATCCGCTCATGGTACAACTTCACCGCTGCCTTTCAACATCAACTTTCGACCCGACACGGCCCCCACAAGCCCGCATGTGGTGACCCCTCCTCTGTCGAAGTTGGTGTTGAACGAACGCTCGAAGTCGGTTCCGCGAAACTTGAAAATGCACGGAGCGGAGACAGAGAAGCAGGAAGCTTGGAAACATAACGGCAATGAGAAAAATGAGGAAACAGTTGCAACGGAACAATTATTTGAAGAAGTGGAGACAGACCCATGGTAAGAATTCCTCAGGGTCCTTATACTATTATTATACAGAACTGTTTTTCAGAAAAAATAACTTATTTAAAAGCAATTTTTTTCTAAGTACCGGTACATGTTCTAAATAGTGTAATGGTAAATAAAATCATCCAAAATTAATCAAATCAACACACAAAACACAACTGTACACAGTAAACCTTGGAAAATACCTTCCAGGTACATATCAATGCTACGAGAAAAGGAACAACGGCTGCTACACATGGGAGATGAGATCATGAGGCTGAGTGTGCTGGAGGGAGAGTGCAAGAGGAAAGATGGAGTCGTTAGTCAGCTACGTGGCAGGTTGAATGAAGCAGAACAAGCTATCCTGGTGGGTATTCAACTTCCCAGCCCCACTGCTTTGTTTATAATATCAGATATTGCGACAACAATTTTGCTGGCAGATCGGTTTTTTTTTAAACCACGGTAAAGAAATCATTGTCATATTCGGTGCTGCTGAAATGGAAGACAGGGACCTTTATTATGTCATTCATTCTGAGACACTTTATGCTTATAACAACTTGTAGTTTAAAGGGGTATGTTTAAAAGTGAAAAATTACCTATGTGAAAAAATGTTTAGGAACACATTTTGTTCATGTTTTCTGTGAGCAATAACTTTCCATTAGGCTTTAAGGATGCTTCGTTTATTTTTACATTTTAATGTGTAAATTTTCTACTGACTTGTTTAACTGCCCGGGTACTGTAATTTTGTACTTTTTTTCTTTTATAAATGACAAACATTTTTATCTTCCTTATTGTAATAAAGAAGCAAAAAACGCTAGTGATAGTATAGTCTGATATGTGATCCCGGCAAATCTTTATTATTTAGTTTATAAATTCCTCTGCAGGAGTTAAAAAGTAATGCAAACAGCGCCGAAAAGGACAGAAAGTTACTACAGATGGGAGATGAAATCAGCCGACTTGCTGTGTTTGAACGAGAGTGTGAAAGGAAGGATCGGTTGGTGGCTTCGTTGCGCGATCAAGTTGCTGCATTGGAGGTTCGTAAGGGGGTCAGGTCATTTCACTTTCTTACTGTTTTATACTGACCACATTATAGTTCCTCATGGTTTTATACTTAGATTCTTAAACTTGTTTTTTCACTTTTTACCCTACAAATTTTGTTAACCGTCTTGTAACTACTACTGCGGATGCAATTTGTTGTCAAATATTTACATGTTAAACAGAACAAAATCAATTCTTTATGACTATTCATCATTTGTCTAGAGTGCTGACAAAATATAACATGATTAAAAAACAGCAATAATTTAGAAATACCATATTGACAACAATTTTCAGATCGACAAGCAAGCACGAATAATGAATGCCCAGAACAGTTTAAGTCCAACCACAATTGGGAGTCGCAAACAATCCTTTGAAGATGAGAAATCAGTTGAGTCGATGTTTGATTATTTGTACTCATGATTGAAACTTTTAGTTTACATGGATTGCTGTTTAGAATAAGGCAATAATGATTAGTTGCTCACATTCATATATTTGGTGACCTTATATTACCAGCTTTAGTCATTGTTAAATGTGTT
>CH001992.1:263414-279422 GCA_000149265.1 Ciona savignyi
TTTGTGTGCTCAGTAAGCTCTGTTCTTTCAGTACAACCCTTTCTTCATAATGGGCAAGCTGGCAGACAATAAGCAGGTTATAGTACAACTAATTTATTTTAGCAGACAATTAATAGATACACTTAGAAAGATAAAAAGGCGAGATTAGTCTTTCTAAAAAATAAAATTGTTTTAACAACAAAGTTGAACGAATCATTAGTATTTCTAAACAAATTCAATTGAATAATTATGTTTGTCGGATCAACAAGATAACAGGACAACACACATAAATCTATTTGGGTTCAGAAATTGATCATTTTATCATAGAGGCACAATAGATTATGTTTATCCTCACGGGACGAGGAAGGATGTTCTAACATGGTTAGTCATCAAATACAGCATGTTCACAGGTGGAATTCAGAAGCATTAGCAGTGAATGTGTGAAAGTTGTTTTTAATGTTCAATTCATCCATTACTTGACTGGGTTTAGACAAAACCCGTTCATTGCCTTGCCCAAGGACACATGGGCTCCCGGTTGGTTGATCCTGGTACCTTTTGGCTGCTAATCTGACGCTGCCACTTAGCCAATAGGCTGAACAATACAAAAAAAGAGCAAACCTCCTGTGCGCACTCTCGATACTTTGATCTTGTGTCCTCCAACTGATGAGCGATCTCGTCCACATGATCATTGATCTCGTTCCTCCTCGCTTCCGCATCGTTCTTCATCCTCACTGCTCTGTCCATCTCCACCTGCGTATATGAAGGTGGGAACCTCAATAATTCAAATTTACTTTCACGCATGCAGTCGCTTTGATGTTTATGTATTTATAAACACGAATGAATGTACGCTGTTTTTTAAACAGACAACACCAAAAGAGCGGATGCAATGAATGTCTATGGGCTTTAAATGAATAAACCTCTAAAAGACACAAAAAAGTAATGTAAAAATATCATAGCGGAAGTTGAACAGACGCCCACCCACCTGCAGTTGGTTGCAAGTTGCTTCAAGTTGTTCCATCTCCACATTCTTCTGAGCCACATTCTGATGACACGTCATCAGGTCTGATTTTAATTTGTTCAATAGTTCATCTCGTTGGGAGATTTCCTGCAAACAATATCTTGTTTGGGACAATTTTAAAATGTATCCTTTGTATTTAAAGTCGAATAGTATTTATAGTAAAAATGAAGGGTGTAATTTTGTTTAGGTTATTTATTTTTACGCCTAGTATTAGGATTTGAATTGTTTCTACAGCATATATCAAGGCTGAAGTTTAGTTTATTTATTTTCAGTTTCTTCGTTATGCTAAAGAAGAAGCATGGATTTCTAATTAAAAAAAGTTGTTCTGTTTCTTATCTCTCACATTTTTGTGTAATATGATCAATGTAAACATATAACCAGTGAAGCGCAAATAAATATAATATTCTGTTCAAAATATAAAACTGAACATGTTATACGGGGGAAAATGTACAATCTAATGACTGGAACTTGGGATTTTCCACAATTTAAAGTAAATTGCTGCCGGAAACTGGTTGTTTAATATTACGGTTTATTAGGAATCTTGACCCCCCCTTCTTATCAAAAAGAACCAATTTTAAATCTACTTAACTAAACCGCTGCTTCAGTTACGCAGCTATCCATACCATTTTTTAAACAGGGATCAAAGGTATAGTTTTTTTGTTTTTTTCGCTTATTCGTTACATCAAGAAAAAAAACAGCAATAAATGACATTTTCTGGCGGCTTACCTGTTTAAACCCTTCGCACTGATGCTTCTCAAACTCAAGCTGCCTTGAAAGGTTCCCAACTTTGGCTTTTTCCTGTTCCACTGCAACCAGTTTCATCGCATCTGCTTCGTCGAGATTTTTCTGAGCTTTGTGCAGTTCCGATTCCAATTGGGATATCTACGGAAAAGGGGGTGTGGGGTAATTATTGTTCTAATACAATAAGAAAGTCATTATTAAATGGTTAATGTGATACACATACCAATTCTATTCTAAAAAAACTAGAGACGAAACCATCATGGTTTGAAAACTTTACCAGGTTAAAAATAAAAAAATAAAAATTCCTTGTACTTCTTTGTTAAACTCCAGATTAAACCTCAATATTAGTTTTATGTGGTAACAAAGCTTGATAGCGAATAATGCTGTGATATATTTGTATGTTAAACTTTTAGTAAACATTTCCTGGCAAAACAACGAAGCAGTTTTGACGCAATGATAATGTTTATAAAACACAATCAAGAAAAATATGTTAAACTTACTTCCTTTTCCAAATCCTGCTTCTCAACTCCACATTGATTGATCTTTTCTCTCATTTCGTGAAGTAATTTCTGTGAAGCTTCAATCTGGCACTTGTCCGACAGTTGGCCCCTCAACCCTGCTTGTTCCCTCTCCGCTCTGCGATGCCTTGTGTGTTAGGGTGAGCATGAAACGGCGGGGGTTATATATTATGGTCCAATTGGTATTTGAGCATAAGTTAACCACTTTGTGTGCCCACACAATACTTTTACTGAATTATTATGATAGTAATATAAATTTCATTGCTTTGTTTTTTAATTAAAATTGTGAAGTTTTTTCCTTTCGGAAATCTGTGTTGAGTTATGTGGCATCAAGCACAGAGATGTTAGGTTCTCAAATGCGTTTGCTTGCTGTGCTAAACACACACCATTCAATGATTTTTTACACTTAGATATTGCAGAAAGCAAATTAAACATGTGTAAGAATAAGCAATATATTACATAAACTTCCAGGGCTGTTTTTTCTTATCAGAATTAAAACCTAAGAAAAAGTAAGACTTTTTCCCACAGTTAAACCATTTTTTTACAAATTGTTCTTTAACTACACATATCCTCACCTCATTATCGCTTCTTGCAGATCAGCAAACTCCTCGTTGCTGTGTGTGTGCGTAGCTTTTATTGCATCACAATCCGATTGTACTTTATGCGCCATTTCTTCAGTACGAGCAATCTGGTAATGGAAGCAAAAATTAAGAAATTAAATTGACAGTGAGAAAGAGCTCAGACTCATTACTCAAAGATGGTGGTAACCCAACATTCCATTTTGAAAAAGTCAAAAATTGACAGCACAGATCTCTTAAATTCAGTTTCATTTTTTAAAGATTTACTTTTTAATATAATTAAAAGAGTAAAAAATAAATGAACTAATTTTAACAATTTAAACAAAATATAATAGAACCTGGGTGGATTTGAATTATAATGAAATGCTTCAAGACTTGTTATAAACTAACAATGTAACAAAAACTCAGCTTTAACATAAACAACACAAACTGTCTGTCGAAACCAAATGAAAACCCAGTGAATTAATACTAAAATTAAGAAAGCGTTTGACTTATATACAACACAACGCAATATATCCGCTAACCCGATGGTGACTATTTTTATAATAATTACCAGCGTCCTAACTCCTATTAAAGGGAATAAGAACATGTTATACTTTCCTATAAAATGACCTATTTACTCACTTCTTGCTGCTTTTCAAGTAACCTGTGCGACAAAATATCGTTTTCCTCTTTTAGAGTTTGTAACCGATGTTTCGACAGCTTTCCATCGTCATGTGACTTCTGCAGCTCGTTTGTCAATTCACCAATTACTTCTTCCATTGTTGTGAGCTGTGTAATGTCATTAGGAGAGCGCCAATAAAAAATTGTTCACAAATTTTGTTTGACTAACTACTACATCTGTGCATTTAAGTTAGAATATTTTACGTATACATTAATTAACATTGTCCGATTACGATATCGAAAAACTTATAATCAAGGTTTGTACCAGTTTGGATTTGTCAGAAAAAAGCAGTAAAACAATAAGAAAACCATGTAGGTTGGGGTGCTTTATGCATTCACGATTTAAAGTAACATGATATACACGACATCAACTTGAAACCTACCTGTTCACTCCTGTCTTGCAAGGTTTCTTGTGCGTTTGTGAGCTCAGATGTCAAACTGTTGATCAGCTCATCTTTGTTCCCCACCTTAAGAGAGGATATTCGTGTTTAATGAATGATCAGGTGTGAAAAAGTTATCATACGGTTAAATGTTAGATCACCATGACCCCCCACCCTCCTAGGGAGACTTTTGTATTGTGTTGTATATGACTGGGATGTTTCCTCAGTTTTAGAAAAACCCATTAACTCACTGGTTTCTGACGAAGTTTGCTAAATGCCTTGATTAAGGTAATACACGGAATGGCTATGATTCCCAGTGATACACAAGATTCAATTCTTAATCTATTGAAAAGTCTGTTTCTGTGCCGGTAATATATCAATATAAATGTTCCTAAATTACATTAATTTAATTTCTTTTTGTTACTTTGATTATTATGTAAAATTTAGATAAAGAGTATAAACAAGATACAATTTATAAAAAACTTAAGGACAATATGCCTGGATGTATGACAAAGTTACAGAAAAATATGGATCAGAAAATCATGTCTCCGCAAAATGTGCTTAAATTTTTGGTCTACTCTGGTGTTTATCATATAAAAAAGGATTGAAATTTTTAAAAAGATCATTTTCAACAAGTTACAAAAATGGAATCTTTCTCCTGTGAGCAACAAACCTCATTTTTGACGATCTCCAGTTGGTTTTCGATCGTTTGAAGATTGCTCTGCGTGTCGTTTAAACGGGCAAGACTCTCGTCGTATTTCTGCCTCGTCTGTGATGTATCATGTCTTAGTTTGACAATAAAACATATAAAATAAATACTGGTAAGGGTAGTTATAGTTTAAACCATAATATAAACGTATTTAGTAGTGCTATAAAACTGTATGAGACGTTTTCCTCAGTAGTTCAGCTCAATTAGGGTATTGTTGCTTTACATTACACAAATAATTTCAAATTTAAAATGTTGGTCGCATTATTGGAGCTGTGCATATGCATAGATTTAAAAAATGATCATAACAAAGTGGTTAACCAGTTAACCATTTCTCTGCAATTAAAATGTCAAATTTTCATTTTTTTAAATTCGATATCGGGAGTAATTTTAAGCAATGTAGAAAGTTTAAGCTTTACATAGTTACTAATTATTTTTTTGTTTCGTTAACATTTCTTAAATTTGGATTGTAGCATTAACTTCTTCAGCTTTGGCCAAGTGCTGTGGTAAAACAAGCTCTTGGATAACCACTCACCAAGTTTAATTGATGAGTCGTACTTTCAAGCGAGGATTTCATAGTTGCAAGCTCATCATCAGTTTGAAATTTATTTCGTTTCAAATTTGCCAACTCATCCAACTGGCTTTGCAGGTTATCTTCACACTTGTTCAGCTGGAAATAATATTTCTATGATAAATACCCCCCTTACTGAAAATCTTGCACACTGAGAAGATATTTACATGCAAGGGAAAACAATAAAATTATAATACGTTATCTCGTATACCAATCCAATTGCTTTAACTTTATACATCTAATAAGTTATTAATGTTTTGGTCGAAAATTGCAGGAAAAACTTTTGCAAAAGTTTAGAAAACTAAAAACAGTGACAAGGTAAAATACAGATTGATAATGTTACCTCACAGACTCATCCAATTACTGTTAAACAAACCCCAGTATTTTCTTAACATATCTTAACTCAGATAAAATGCTACAAAATTATTGACTCTACTTTGTTAGGAGTGGCAAAAATACAACACAAGTTAGTTAATGCTTTTGCAATGCAATATCAAAACGATGAACCAGGCTAATCCAATATCCCATTTTTAAAACATTTTTTTTGCGGGAAACAGAAGATGGGTGATAACGAGGTATTCTGTCTAAAAGCACCTCAAGTGGTTACTGAGTGACAGGTTTTCACAGAATCACCACATGAAGGATAAGTAAACGTTGTGTACGACTTTATGAGCTACTGATTATTATACAGACTGGAATAAATGACAACAGGAAAAATATTTAGCCTACACAATTTATAAACGTAATCAAAATTAGAGATAACATCCACCAATTCACATATGTTCCACCTCATCTAGAAGTTCCTGCTGATTCCTGGCAGCTCCGTCCAGCTCCGATTGCAAGCGAGAAGTGTGTTTCTTACCAGCTTCCACTTCATACCTCGATTCCTTGTATTCAGACTGGACACGACTCAGTTCGGATCGTAATCTATGGAATCTTGGGGTTCAGTCGATCAAAAAAGTTGGGTTTCAAGTTATTCAACAGAGACCCCATAACAAATTATCCAACGCACACATTGAAAAGTCATCTAGATCTAGATATTACAACCATTGTCAATGCTAAGTTTGCTAAGACTTAGTTACAATTTCATTCTGACAAGAAATAAGAAAAATAAAATAAAAATTTTCAGTTTATATGAACATGCATATTTTAAAAACTTTAAATCAAGCTTCTGTATTTTTACTTTATAATTAAAATTTTGTAAATAAAAATATCATATCATGTACATTCAGTAACTGCTACCACTACTTGAAATGTATATATTATTTTCATGTCAAACCAATATCGATAATTAAAAAAATCACCCACACCCTGACAAGCTTTTCCTAATAAAAGTATCAAAAACACGTGAAAAAACACAAAACTTTAATCCGCACCTACTCTAACAATTCTGTATTAGGACATCTTGGATCAACTCTGCTCGAAGACTCTCGTCGAACAGTGTTCCAACTCGTTTTGTAGATGATCACATGACTTGGTACTCACACGAAGCTCCTGCTCAGCTGCATCAAACCTTTGCTTCAACTGGTCAGAACCGGTTTTCTCCTGTTTTAACTGGACGGAACAAAATAGTTTTATGTTTGCAATTTTTAAAATAAAGAATTCTTTCACATTTTTCGGACATATCTTAGTACTATGCTTGATATTAACAAGCAACGCATTTGAATGTTATTGGTTAAACCTACTAGTTTATCAAAAACTTTCCCTGAACTTAATTGTCTCGTATGGAGTGCAGATACACAAAACATAGTAGTCATTGTACCACATCAGCAAGCATTAGGTGCTATCAATGTCAGGATGATGGTAAAATTATTCACAGTTGGGCATGTCTTCTGAGTCGTTGTATATAAGGGTTTTGGTAATAATTAGAAACCCCTGTATCAATGCATATTTTGCTAAGAGCCAGTGTTTGTTGTTTAGCTGTGCAGTTTTGTAGAGCTAAGTGAAATAAAGGTGTAAATTGTGCAATAACATTTCCTAATTTTAATTAGAAGTATAAGACCTTGCATTTTTCAATAAGCAAATATTGTAAGAAACAAACTAATTTATTTAGAAAATGAACCTGTAAAGCTTGTTCTTCTATCTTTTCCATGTTGTCCTTGATCTCAGCGTTGAGTTGTTTGATCTTCAAGTTAAGCCTGTCCAGCTCATCAAGATGCATCTCGTTCTCTTCTTTCGTCCCCTTGAATTGCTCGTTGGTCGTGTTGAGCTCAGTGTTCGTGCGGAGAATGATTTGGTCACGCTTCGCAACCTGCAATTGTGATGTCACAGTTTTCAACCCTTTTTATGCAATCCTTCATTTATTAATTTTGGAACATTTTGTTCTTTTAAAATGGGCTATTTAGCGGCTCAGTCATTTTACTGACTCTTTAAAAAAAAACTTTTTAAAAGCCTATTTTAAACATATTTTTTATTTATTTATTTTTGGTTGTAGGATTTTTGTTCACTGCTACTGTGCTACTGTATTTTACCAGTACAGGTAAATGGTGTGCCTTTGTACTTGTGGGATCAGGCATAAAATAAATTAATAGGTCTGGACCGGTAGCACATGCATACAAATAACCAACCTCTTCTTGCGCGGTTCTATACTTTTCACCCAACACAGCAACATCTAGCTCCGTCTTGTGCTTGTAAGCCCTTAATCTGGAAAGCAATTTACTTATATTGAGGTTTTAGAATCAATTAAAATAAAAATCACAGAAAACACAGAAATTGTCAGAAACAGCTGATTTAATAAGTCACATTTTACAGTTTTTGTGATAGATAAAACATTGATGTTTAAAACGGTAAACAAACAACAATATAAAGGGTCTTAAAATTAAAACAAAATCTGTTAGTAAAAAGTAATTATAAAGTCTTAGTAGCTTACAATGCATTTCAATTGTAAAAGGATCATCCTGTCCAAACGTTACAAACAATTGAGAAAAATACAAAAAAAAATTGAGAAACTTACTTATTAAGCTCCTTGTTGTTGTTTTGCAGCTTTTCATCTTGTTTTTCAAGTTCCTCCTTGAGTTTGGCAACTTCTGCTTCTTGTTGAATGAGTTGTTGATAGCAAGCTTGATATCGTTGTTGTTGGTCGGTAACATCGCGTTCGAGGTCCGTTGTTTTGCGCTTGGATTTCGTTAACTAGAGAGGAGGAGGGAAGGGTAATTAACTTATTACAAAAGCTAATTGAAGTGGTGGGAGCAGGTGACAAAGGCCTTGGTACAAGATGAAAGAAACTTTTTTAAGATTTTTAGAATAAAATATAAATATTTATAAACGCTATTCTGCATAATATGTGAATGTACCCAAAAGGCATATTGCATAAAAAATAAATAATTTTAAAGCAATTTATCTTTTTTTCAATTCAATTAAAACTCATATTCAGCTTTAAATAAAAAAAATTAACATATTTTTGAGGATTATTTATTTATTTTTAGTGCTTAATGTCGAGGGAAAACTTTATATTCAGCTTTTAATACAAACTCAACAAATAAGAACAAACCTCTTCTTCATTTGAACGATTTGCTTCAGACAAGTCGACCCGGGTTCGTGCGAGTTCGTCCTCCAACATTCGAATCGTTTCATTGCTCTGCCCACTCTGTGGGTTAATAGTGAATATGTAAGGATGAGTATTTTCGGCAGAAACCAAAATTGGTAGAAAAAGTAAAAAAAATGGTTGCGCAAACACAACGAATTTTTTTTAAATAAATTTATTTTAAGAAAAAAAATGTAAAATAAGATATTTTACCGAAACAGATTTAAACACTAATTCATAAAAATCATCCACAGTCAAATATAATTTAAACGAATTTTTCTAATGTAGCATTGTAATGAAAATGTGATTGTTTAACTGTGCGGGATTGTATAAGTGAGTGATTGTGATTTTGATCACTCTGTTTTATTAAACCCGGTGAAACATAATCATGTTTCACAATGTTGAAATTACAAACTTAAAGAGCGACAACCACAACCAACACCATTTGTAATAAACATTTTGATTGTACTCCTAATATATATAAGTGTGTACAAGCAGGGTCGCTTACCCAATACCTTTATTTTATATACATTTTATACAATTTGTAATTTTGTCCTATAAATTTGTCCTACAAAACTATTCATCATTTGCACTCCATCCAAGAAAATAATAAAAGTGGAATTAAAATCTCACCTGTGAGGTTGCGAGTCTGTACTTCTCCTTAAGTCTTGTCGCTTCCACTGTTACTTTGTGCAGCATGTCGTCTCTGCTTGCAAGTCTTCGTAATAATTCCTTCTGTTGTGCTTGTAGTGTGCCTGGGAATATGGATAATTGAATGGTATAGTGGTGCATGTGTTGTGATGATCAGGGTCGAGTAGGAATGATAGTTTGGGTCGATTTTTTCCAGGCAATATTGAATTGCGACTGTTTTTACTATCAACATGCTTAAAGTTTACAAATATATATCAAAAACTTTAAAAAGAATCTGTATTTTTAGAGTTTTAGTGATATTTTTTGGATGCATATTTTTTTCCAAGAACACTTCTAAAACGCCACAATTATAATCACCGAGTACATTTTATTTATTTCTTTCCTTAAATGTATAATTGCAAAAGTCTTAGAAATTCTTTTCACAAGAGCTAGCATGCCTTTTATCTGATCATGTATGATAAAATAAAAAAAGAATACCGTTATTTAGTGTGCTTACCGACATCATCCTTCAAGGACTGATTCCGGTGTTCGAGATTTCCAATCGTTTTTTCCGCATGATCAAGCTGCTCCTGCTGCAAAGTCACTTGCCTTCTGGAATGTTCCAAGTTTCCCTTTGTATGGCTTGCCTTGGAAAATCAAGATTAATGAACAGGGAACAATGCATGGAACTGTGTGATGGTCTGAGCAAAATGAATCAATATTGACTGGCATATTGAGAGGAATTAGGTGATATTGAGCAAACACCTAAAGTTAAATGTCCAAGTACTTTAGTACTTTTTATATTGAAATAGTTTAGAATGCTATTTTATTTCATTTATAGTTGAATATTCATACATCACTGCAGTTATGCAATAAAGGCCTGTAATCAGGTGATGTTGTGGTGTGTGATTATTCATAACTGAAGTTGTTTCAAAGTTATTTCTTGCTAAAAAATTACAAATAAATACTGAACTTTTGTATCAAGCACTTAACTTGAACAGCCAGGTTTCACCCTTTTAATTTTAATTTAAATGCACACCACTTAAAAACATACGAATCATATAACAAAAATAAAAAAGCATCACCTGGTCAGCCGTTACCTCACACTTTTCCTTACAAATTATTTTCCTTTGATTTTAATTATTTTGTTTACAAAATTTTGTTATCCTTTATTGGGGTTGGGGTCTAAGTTTACTATATTAAATATTTCTATTCTTTTATTGTATTGACACATTTTAACGACTGTTTGTATTGCTGTCTTTTTATGTTTCTGTGCTTGATTTGTTTCATTGGCTGCTTTTTAATACTAAAATGAATAAACAGATCTGAACTAAACATTATTTAACAAACACGGAATAAAGTGCTGTGGCAGACAAATAAAAAAATAAAAATTAATATAATTGAATCAAAATAGACACAATGAGCAAAGTCTACCTCTTCACTTGAAGCTGCTTCCATCTTCTGCGCATCTTGCAGCCTCTCCTGGAGCTGACGGATTGAATCTTTATTTGAATCCAACTCACGTAGTGCCATCGAGTGCTGGTGTTCTAACTGCTGTTGCGAAGTTTCAAGTGATTCAACCTGGATGGTTAGTTATTTTACAACTAGCTTGTGCGAATGGTTAGCATGGCTGATCCATATACAAAATTCCCTACCAAAAATGATCTTTTGACAAACGAAAACTAAAACTTAATCAAGTGAAACTGCCTAAAAAATTAAAATTAAAAAAATTAAAACACTGCTTAAAATACCATTCCACAACTCCCTAAAAAGTGAATGATAATAAGGTAGGATACTCATTATTCGAACCCATAGTACTATGGCAGTCATTAAATTACCTTTTGTCTTATTCTATTTTGCAAAGCAATTCGAGTGCGTTTTAAACAAGCTTTTGATCGATCCGTTCAATTGCGCTAAATCAGGGTTTTTTTTTAATCGCCATTAGGCGCCTAGTACAACAAAATGGAAAGTAGTCAGGGTGAAAATCGCACCCAGAACCTGCCACACTAGTACCACTCTTACTAGCCATGCAATATCATCTCCATGCATCTTACCTTGGCCACCAGTTGCTCATTTCTCTCCTCCAGATTGACGTGTTTGATCTTGTACCGATTGACCAACTCCTCCCTTCGCGCCACCTCACTATTCAGCACCTCCTGTTCACTTTGTGACGTGATTTGGAGCGCCTGGTTGGAGTGGAAAGCTCAGTTTAAGCAAAACACACCAGGGGTTAACATAAGATGTTGTATTATGCCATTGTTTTGTGCTAATGATTTATGAATTTTGGTATAATGTTAAATGAAAAATTAAAGCAAGGGTTAAACTACACCACTTAAACCTTGTTTGTACATTCTATTACAAGAAATCATAAAATGTGAAACAAAATGAATGAGGAATACAAGTTTACAAGTGGAAATACCTGCATTCGTGATTGCAATTTGCCATTTTCCTCCTTCTGCGCTTTTATTGCTTGTTTGGCGTTTGTTTGTTCTGTTCCCAGCTGTTTGATTGTTTTATCTCGTCGAGCGATCTGGAATTATTTACAAATAATTATAAAATGTAGTTTACAAAGCAATTGTTGTTATCAAACAAAAACAACAGGGGTACTGGTAAGTTTGTAAGAAAGTATTTGCTTCTTACTTAATGTTTATTCCACCATTACTGCATTAACAACATAATGTTTAAATATTAGGTCACAGTGTTACACATTTTATCAACTAATGCATGAATATTTATTCGGAAACATAGCAGTTTGGTTAAAATTGATAAGTTTCGTATCTACAGATCTGTGTCTCTTTATCAAATGAAAAAAAACGAATAAACCTAAAACTGGAAATGCATCATCTGCTGTATGGTAACTAAGGACTTAGTTTAAAATAGATTATTACAAACAGATCATTAAACCAAGACACTATATTGTAAACAATGACTAGCCTATATTTTAGTATACAGTTAGTATATTTTATAGAATAATATAGTAATCTACAGCAAACATTTACTTATATATTAAACAGATATTATTTTTAAAAAAATTGGTCACTTGGTTTATTGTACCAATGTGTATACTTGAAATTTTTTTAATTCTACCTGAGTATCTGATCTCCATGACAAAGAATCATTATATTTCGTTTCTCTGCTGCTTAAATAGGGTCGAAAATTACGCTCGCTCAACACCTTAACCGGCGATGATTTTAAACTGGCAGACAAATTATCAACATGGATGCCATCACTGATGCCCGTGGGTGGGTTCTCCTCCATTTTATATCGAAGTTGTTCGTTAACTAATCCAAGACTTTAATATCTATTCATTTTATGCACAATTCTGTGGCATTTTAAGTGTTGATACTAAAATGGTTAAATTTGAACTAAACTTTCCCATATTCTGCACACAAGACTATATCTTAGTACATTCTATTAGCTGCTCCACTGTTTAATTGTTATCCAGTTGTTACTTGCAGTTGTATTGTATATATATTCTTGCTATATTTTGTATTATTATTAAAATACACTCGTTTTTAACATCTTGCTTTAAATACTGCTTTCTGGTAGCCAACACAGTAGCCTAGCACTTTTGCTGGCCTAATTTTATTTAGTAAATGTAATAAAACAACTAAATATGTTCTGATTATATTTTATGAGTTTGAAATTGCCACCAGTTCTATCTGGCCGTTAGTATCAGGCTAAGTTCCACACAACGTCCCTGATTGGTTGACTTCTTTTCAATAATATGACATCACAGTGGGCATTATTCGCTATCAATGAGATGCTTGTTATCATAACAAGCATGTGCATTGTTACCTCACTGAGTGACTATTGTTTAGTTTTGATGGCTGGTATTGTTAGAATTGGAGTAACATGTGTCAGGCAAATATTGGACCACTTATGTTACATCACAAATTAATTGCAACAAATTTTGGTATGGTTCATTACTAATTAAATAGAATGTCTGTTATTATTATTGTTTTACATTATATTAACTTTATTATATAATTGAAACATATTATATATTAAAGATATATAATATTATACCAAAAAATCTCATTTCAAATAACTCTTTTATTAATCAAAAAATTAAATTTTATAGAATATAATTTATAAAGAAATAAAAAATATTAATTTTGCACTTTATAACAATAGGTGTAATACTACTACAACCATTCACTATTTATTATAGTGAGATTAGATTGGCAAAAGAGAATGGCTTTTTTAAACATTTGTAGTACACAACATACCAAAATTTCAAAAGTCAATTTCAACATAAATTCAAGAATTCAATATGGAAATCACTATATAAAGTCACCTGAAATTGCATTTGACGGATTTTCTGCAGCAACTCGGCCTCTGTATTCTCATATAAATACGACATTTTTCCGTTTATTAAACGCATTCTATGCTCTCTTAGCTATTTCACTACATTGCATGGTAGCTATAATAAATAGGTAAGGAAGATTTGGAAATTGTTTTGCGTAATGTTTTGCGCAAAAGTTGACTACCTCACAATATCCTCACTCGCCATACTCTTGATTGGGAAAAACTGAAAATTCAAATTTCATATCGACCCCAATTTCTAACGTGTGATATGACATGTCAATACTTATGAGGTAAAAGAGAGTGAAACTGTTGTCCAACAGTGTTTTCCATTTAATTTTAAACATGTTTCACCATAAAATATTTAATGTTAAAAATTGCTGTTTAGCTACAATTCAGCAAATAAAGTGTTTTTGTTTTGGAAACACTGTAAAAAGTCCTGGAAACACTGAGCAAAAGCATCCTTGACTAAAAACGAAAGCAAAAGATTAAAAAAACAAGTCTTTCTTTCACTACTACACAAGTGCACTTGTTGGAGAAGAAAGGATTAAGAGGCACCAACATGTCAGTTTGTTATGATAGTCACTACAGCGGAGGTGAAAAGATTTTGAAATTTTATCGATTGAATAGATGTTCGGCGGTTCCAGTGAGAGTTGTGTAAAAGAATTTGTTGAAAAAGTGTTAAATCATTAAAGGAAGGATTATAGAATGCAAGATGATTTTGTAAGCATATTTTTTTGTATCTTTTTAAATTTAAAGTTAATAATAAAACATATTCATTTAATAGCACTTACCAAATTAAAGGTTAACAAGGACTTCTAATAAAAAGATATTGAAAATGCAGTGCTTTTTATTCAAGCATTAAAAATGAACAACTTGTTTAGCTATCCATACTGTGTCCAATACAAATTTTTTAAATTATTTTAATTATGCAGACAACCTAAATTAGGCCAACCTAAATTAATTATTCAATTTTATTATAGATATATTTTACCCACTATCGCTTTTTGGTTCATTTTCTGTTTCTTATTTGTTTTTATCAAATGTTTTGTTGCATGTTTGCATCATATAAAAGAAAAATAAACTAAATATCCTGATCAAGTACTTCATCCTAACATGCAACGACTGTACGTCATCTAAGGTGTTACACAGAGAACATAGCTAATGGTTTAACTAATCGGAGCAAACTTTTACCACGACTCAAACATGCCAAGAAATAACGTGCATAGGGAAGAAATTTATATCAAAATACATTTGGACTGTAATTGCTCAACCTTTTTAAGTATTAATTAAAAATAGAAGATAACTGTAAAAGTAACAATGGAATAATGCTGTAAAAACAAAAATTCATAAAACAAGAAAATTAACAAAATAAAAAGGGAAAGTAATAAAAAATGTAAATAACAAAGTGCAAAATATATTGGCGTCTCACCTCATCTTTTAATCTCTTCCCTTCTTCTTCCAGTTTAACCACATCGATCTCAAACTGACGAAGATCATTTTCTTGTCGAGTCACTTTCTCTGATGCCTCGCAATTTTGCTGACTCGCTGCTCGGAGTTGTTCTTCCGTCGAGTCAAGCTGTAAGGTGAATCATGGATTTTTGTGATATTTGGGATAATCAGAACAGGCTTCTCCGATTAATGCCTGTGAGGATGAAAAATGCCCTTGCCAGCATTTTTTTGCAGCAATATACAGACAGGAATGCCTAGAAAGCAGTTTTGTTTGCTGTAAAGCTTTTATTGCGACATTATACATGCAAGAATGCCACTGGCAGCAGTTATAAAGATCGGGCGCACACAGTTGGATTGTTGGCACTCTAATACAATGCTACAATCATTGACATAACGGAATGGTTGAAAAAATGGAAACTTCACCCTTTCGTTTTAAAACACAAATAAGGGTTGAATAAAAAATTGTTATTAATAATTCATACCATTATTTTATCTAAATGTGCATCATTTTAAATCTTCAAATCCTTATTACCCTTATTTTATCAGTTTTTAAAACTGTCATTTGAACAAAAAGTCCAGTTGTTTACCTTTGCTTTCACGGTTTTAAACTTGCCACGTAGATCTGTCAATTCGCTTGTTGTGTTTATCAGATTAAGGTTGGTTTCAGTAAGCTGGAAATGTATGTACGTTTAGAATTGCAATGCTGGTTTTGATTGAAACAGAAAATCAAACACGACTTTGCCAACATTTATATTTTAAGGATGGTGCATTTTTGCACCCATTGTGGCAAGAATAACAAGTTACGACTATGGTTGAAAATATATAGAGATTATGATGGATAGATTTAAATTGTATTCCTAAAAAGACAATACAACAATCAATATTTGGTTATACCTCATTTTGCATATCTCTCTCTTTGTCATAAGATCTACTTTGCACAG
>CH001992.1:289018-333048 GCA_000149265.1 Ciona savignyi
ATATAGTTATAGATATAGAGTAACAATTTAACTACTGGAAGTTTAAAGCCGAAACACTTTTAATAATTATAAACCATACTCATATTTTTTTATTATATTAACAAGCACACTTTAACAATATGCCATAATGCACATTTGTTTACTGCCTTACTATGTAGTAACTGCCTCTTCCCTGGTAATAAAAATAATTGTTACCTGTGATCAGTTTCATTTTCAATATCTTCTATTGTTTGGGCAAGCACTTCATTTTGCTCTGACAAATCAGTGACGTACGAACGCATAATACGTATCTTCATCTGGATAAAATCCTTGAATAAATTATCGCAAACACTTCATATGTGGTTAAAAAGCATCAAGTGGATAATAATGCGATTTTCCATCCAATAATTCATGCCACACATTTACAAGTAGAGGACTACACAACTAACTAATAGCACTTGAACAATACCCGCTTATAGTTGAAGCACTGCTTCACTTGACCACTTAAAAGTTACACAATGAAATTATCGACTATAGTTTATTTTTTCAATTGCAAAAATAAGCAGAAATAGTTTAAATGAATAAATAAATCTTTATAGGATGGTGTCGATGGCAAAAGTACAATATTCCATGAAACTATAATATGGTAGGATGGTATGCAAGGTTGTGTTTATTCTGTGGGTAGGACTGGGTACCCTATATGAAAGTCCTGAGAAGTCAAAATACTGTGAGACATCACAGCCACTGGGTTGCTTACTTAAAGACCCATAAAGTCAATTGTTTTAAACTAGTAATCCTCTGGTGGACAACTCATTACCACTGAGCAATTATCCCGATACAAAAATACAGCAATACGTTTACAATACAAACATATTTTACTACATAAAATTTTATACATTGAATATTAACTTATATATAAATATATACCGTACTGAACTATACATATTTTACCCACCAGTGCCTACAATGTTATATATAAACATAAAATTTAACACCATATGATCTACTAAAAAATTGTTACTTAGAGATGTAGGATCAATCATACAACAATCTTGGGTACTGTTAAGTTAACATTTAGAGGATGCTTATAGGAAATAACAAAAACCTTTAAGACATCTTCGGAATCAGCCACATCAGTATTCTCCAATCTGCTTAATTTCTCGGTGTAAAACCCTCGGAATTCTTGCATCAGTTGACGCATCTCCCATTTGCGCGAGTTGTGGTGGTCCAAATTCATTGTCAATTAGTATAAACAATATTACTGTTATTTTAACAGAATTCTTGTACTATGGTTAAGGTACCGTGTCAGTAATTGCCATATCTGCTTTTTTAGGGATGTGGGTAATAATGATAATAAGTCTTTAAATCACACAAGGAAAACTATACATACTTATCATACCAATAACATTGTATACTGGCATTACTTTACTAGCCAACTGTACAATGTAGGAACTAGGCAAACAAAATTGTTTAATATCACAAATTAATTAAGGATTCCTATGATAGCGCAATATAATTTGACTAAATGAAAATTCTGGCATTTGTATTAAAAGAAGTCTTACCCAAATATGAAATGAACCTGTGCCAACTGCTTAATGGTGGTAATTATAACACAAATTCTGGTTCCACGCGTCCTTCTAATTGGCGTACTAGGCCTATTCAATATCAAAAGTGTACCTGATTTTAATCTTATGTGTACAAAGAAGTAGGCAACTCAAAAAAATCAGCTTATAATATTAAAAACACGAAGAGTGATATATCTATTTAAAAAATCTATCTGCCACTAGTTCATATAGGTACTGTTTAAGGGAAATAAAGGTACAATATTGTAGTACCTCTACACTTTGCGTAGAAATTGGCTAGAATAATAAGACTGCAAAGTGTCCTTACAACTTTTAATCTTCTTGTTAACGTGCAGAAGTTACAAACCTCACTTGCGTTACGTTACGTCGAAATTATAATAAGTTTTTTAGTTTTTTTAAGTATATTTAGAATTGTAAAACAGCTGCATTTAAGCAGTTTAATGATAAGTCGTTTTAAAAATGAGCCTGGCAAACACGTACGGTACAGCCAACACGTTTTTGGTGCTTAGTTAAAAATCCCGCTATTGTTTTTATTCATACTTACTCAAGCGTGAAACATCACATCAATGCTCATAGAAATCTGCACATATGCAAGATCGCCGTAACAAATCTCAATTTTTTTCTATTTTATCTATATCTTAGTTAATCCAAATTATATTTTCATGTGTTTAGACCGATTTGTCTAAATTAAAAAAATGGAAGAACACACGAATACTATAGGATAAAATATGGTATTTATGTTTATCCCCGTAAATGAAAAAACCAAGAACCGCGTTCTCACACGATCAATCGTCAAATCACCTCGCCCCCACCTTCGGGTTAGCGGAGCTATTGTAGTCTGTTGTATATGATTCACACGTTTCTTTAATTTATCGGTCTTAGGCTACGAACGTGGTGATTTCTATCCCGTAACCGATCGACGGTCTTAACCCTTTGACGACGACGGAACTTTTGCAGTTTTTGGCACTTTTGAGTAAGGTTGCTTTAACCTTGTTTGCTGCGAATACTGTTGGACTTAGGGAAAAACAATCTATTACAAAGTTGTCCAGTAGATAATTTTCTACAAATTGGTATTTTTATTTTTTTTGATGACGTTGTAGTATTTGTAATGACGTCATAATTAGTAATTTTTACTCTAATTACTCGTTACTGGTAGCTTGTAGAAGATAGTAATGTATTACAAAAGTGTTCAAAATGAAATTTCCTACAAAGTTACGTCTTTTATTTTTTGATGACGTCAACTAAGCTTGATGACGTCACATAAAACTGACAAATATGGCATTTCATCACCACAATTACTGTTGGCCTCGATCATGCTGGCAGTCTAATCGGCTGTAATCTATTCCGAAGTTGCCATATTTCTTCCGAATATCAAATAATAATTGAAAAACAAAGTAAACAAAGGCGAAAAAATGAATAAATATCAATAGTAATTAGAAAAAAACCATGTACACATATGTTTATATAATATCGTTGAAAAATCGAAAATGACTGGAAAACTCGAAAACAAAGACGGCTACTGCTAGTTTTATTCTCACAGCGACTGGTGTAACAATTTTAAGTCCCCAGAAGTCAAAAAAGCGATATTTTACCTAAAAGTTAACCTAGATACAAAAAATTTGAAGAAAAATGTTTGGAGCAATATTACTCAAAATTTTTAAATGGAAGGATTATGTTTTTATGCGTTATTTTGAAAGAGCTATTCAAATGCTTTCCCAAAAATATCAAAACTAGGAAAATCCCCCAAGAAACGACTGAATTGTGCATTTTTTTTCGGGGACAAATCTGGGTTACAAATATGTAACCGTCGTCGTCTAAGGGTTAAGACTATACGGTTCTTACCAGCACAACTGCCTCGAATGACATTACCCTCGTCCAGGCCTACACTACGGAGCCAATGATATAAGTTCAATCCATATATAAAATAGCATTGGTTTAGTCGTTTGTATATGGTAATTGTAGTAAGTTGTTTATTAATAAAACACCGATGTAATCGCCTAATTTTCACAAAAGGTTTAATTAATGTCCCATTTTTTCTGCTGCAGTTCGTTTCATTTCGCCGTGGACTGTGCCTGAAACCAACAAAACGTTTACACCGATTTATCAAACTGCTTACCTGCAATTGATTCAACTTACATATCAATACATACCCAACAAAAAGAACTAAAGTGAAGTAGATATTCGATCCAAGCACAGACATATGTTTCATTATTTGGCGCATTATTGCAATGTGAATCATGCTGAATGCCTTAAAAATAAGGAAAATTTGGATTACGTTGCAAAAAACATCAGCACATCTTTTTGAGGGATCTTACCATTTGCACAGTCATAATGACGCTTGTACTGTAACTTTCCGATATGGGGTAAGTCAACTCCGCAGCAATCTGACTCCCTGTGTTGCCGAAAGATGATAAGAAATACCTGAAATGCAAAGATAATACTCTTTTTAGACCATATTAATTCGAGTTTAAAAATGTTTTGCCTCTTTTTAAAAGATTCATATAAAACAACAACAGTTAGGTGCTTTTATTAAGGACACAACCAACTGGCAATCGACTGGTTTTGTATCGTTTCCTTTTGGTTGATGGTCTGTCGCGAGAGCTTTCCGGACAACAAGAATATAAGATAGCGCTCGCTGTATGGTAGTATTTAGCGGAACGTGTATGGGAAACAAATGTTTACGTAAAAATATAAGGTCGTGTTGCTGAATTGTTAACGCGCACGATACACATACCAAAGTATATAAAAAATGGTCTTAGCAAAGATCACATCATGGGTTCTAACTGAACCCGACACACACAAAAAGAAAAACAAGTTTTTTATAAAGCAAGCCGACGTGGCAGCAAGATCATATTGAGCATGGGTAAGAATGGACGAAAGAATTATTCAATTAGAGTGAGTGGACGGATAAAACATTTAACTGAGTAATGCAGCAGTTAATAATCGAAAAAATAGCAATAAGTTATTAGCATTATTATGATACAATCTTGACTGTTTGTTAACTACACAACCGACTATCTAGCGACCAGTTTCGCATCTGCAACCTTTCGATTGAAGGCGCACTTAACCGTTAGATCAACCGGTCGGACTTGAGCAAATGCTTTTGATTCTCTATTTTAAATATGATGATTGAACTTGCACATTACAAGTGGTCCAACTGAAAGGTAAATAAAACGACTACGTGGTTGCCCATCATCGCCATTTCTTCGTAGTTCGCCACACATTCGTGGTATTTTATAGTTTCGTTAAATATAAGGAATTCTGCACGAATTACGAAATCTCTTCTAATGCCAGCATTATTTACTAGATGAGTGATTCGTAAGTAGGAAGTTTTAATTAATTATATGCCCAATGCCGATTTAAAATCACGATTACAAAAAAATACGGTCCAACAAAAGTTATACCCTGCGAACTTACCCTAAAAAGGCTGATGTTGTCCAAAGTGACCAAGTGTTACTGCTGTTAATAGACAATGTAAAGAGAATCGCTGAAACCACGCACATAAAGTTTTCTATCTTGATCAGCAATCTGCAATGCCCAAAGGTACATTGGTATTGACGTAAGATATTATACCATATAACACAAGTAATTTTTTTATGAAAGTAAAATATCTTAACATACAAAACTATCATAGCACTTTTGTTATGGCAGTAAAGTATCACAGTTTTCTTTATCACACGATATTTATGTCCTGCTGGTTAATTACGCAAAGCGAATCGAAGCGCATGGCCAAAGCTGGCGGGATCAAAACAAGCCGCCAATCAATGGGCGGTGCTAAGTTGCCTTAACTATGCGGTTTAGTTAGTAAATCAAAAACGTGGAAACATCTCCTTTATTTTTAACACACTGCAATAGCTCCAGTAACCCAGCGGTTAATTTGTGATTTGTCGATTGCCCGAGTTATAAACGAGCCCCGCATTTTTCATCCAGAAGATCAAAACGAGTTAATTTTTTTACTTACAAGAAAGCTTTGGTCCGATCCAAGATAAAACCAGATATCACCATTCCCACGGAGCCAATAAATATCATTGATGCCCCAATTTCTCCTGCAGTAGTGTCCGACACTTTCTAAAAGATTTAGTTTTATCCAACAGTCCCATGATAGGACAGGTCATTCATGCTTATCACAGTGAATAAGAAAACACACTATAGGCGTTAACACACAGGAAGACAGATCACATCGCCACCACTAACTCGCGCCCACCATCATATTTCTGTAATATCCCGTTTGAAACTAAAATCAGGGGATAAAAGGAGGAAAAGGGGACACAGCATACTAAAACTATGAAAACTATGTTAGCCCTGCCTCAAATGCTTATTTTAACCCCAGAACTCAAGCTAGCTGTCAGCCTAGCACTTTACACTAACCTAAATGTAATAATCTTTATTCTAGGGTGCAATATCCCTCCTTTTCTACTTGGCTCTGTTTAGTCCCTTCCCTGACCGCGCTAAAATAACACTAAGTTAGCAACTTCAGAGAATAATTGTACATAACTAAAAAGAAAAATGATGAATTACTGTAATATATATTGTTTCCTAAACTATCAGAACCTACTCTAACCGGGTTTAATTTAAAATCACCAACACTATGTATTCTTACCGGATGAGTTTTCAATATATCCGGACCAATGAACGTTGTTATTGCATTAAACGCAGCAGCATTTAAACCTGAAGAGTAAAACAAATGTTAATCCAAAGTCAGTATTTTAATGTGAGTAGTACATGATAGAATATTCATTACTCTTACCGTAGGAAAACGCCACCTTTATGAATTGGCAATCTTTTAGTAGAATTTTTAAAGCATTAATATACGTTATCTTATCTTCGTCATCAGAGATTAGAGCTTGCGATAAACTTGGCGGCAATGGAGGTTTTGCGGGAAATACTGAAATCATTTTGGGGGTTATGGGAGGGAGGGTGAATATAATCAACAATTTTTAAATTAGTATACGCTATGTGTACTTTGAGACATCATACTCTACTGGGTTGGTGTTTCGCCTTTCAGCTTAAAGGTCGTTGGAATAAATCAAGTTAGTCGGCTGTGACATTATGCAAAAGAGAGACACTTAGTGGACTTTTCCTTAATCTCGTGGCTTTAATGGGTTAAACTGTAACATACCTAAAGGCCCAAAAAGGACAGTACACAAAAAGGACAATATGTCCCAATAAAGGACAATACACAACTTTTCTTTACAAGTTATCAAACGGTAACCCTGGATAAATCCATTAACGTATTTTATTCACCATCCAAGCTAGAAATGACGTACTTATCCATTATTTTATTCATAAACTTAAACGACTTACGTGATACAGAAAGCAGGGCAAGAATTGCAGAATATATAGTTAAGAAAGAAAACATTATGAATAGTCTGTGCTTCAAAAAATTCATATCGGTGGACGGTGGTACGATAACTGGCGACACCATAAGGGCCATTCCGTTACCCAACTGCAAATAAAACATAAAAGTGGTTAAGAGTAGTGTTCATTCCAGATTACCAAATAATAAATCACAGTTATCTGGTAGTTACGATTACGGCAACGCGTAATGTAATAATCTATTTTGTGGCGACTAAACTTAATTGTATTGGTAACGTTATGTTTAATTTATACAGTACCCTTAGCTAGGCTAGCCGTGTGAATGAAATGAGTTAATAATTATAATTTATTTTTTAAAGTGTCTGGATTTGTTTATTCATTTTTGTCCAAGCAAATGATGGCAAACCAAGCAAATCACGGAAAGGGAACAGGAAAAGACATTATACAATTCGATATCTTTATCGGTGATGTTTACCATTCTGCCAAATGGCGGCCTATTACAACGACCCCAGTGTTATCATTATCTACAGTCGAGACGAAAGTCATTCAACGAATTGCTAGAAATTGTCCGTCTCGTGAACATAACAGTACGGTCGTGTGGCCAAACGTTTAACGCGACCTATACATATAATGCAACACAAACAGTATCAGCTACTAGAGTCTCCCATAGGTTTGAAACTAAGCCCAGTAAAAAAGTGCGCACTACCTCGGCAATGCAACAAACCTGATAGCAAAAGAGCAAGACGCCACTGGCTGTTGCAGCTCGCTCAGGTTCAAACCATGTTACTGAAAACCAAACAGGACTGGACATTAGAAACACCTGAAATGTAAAATTTGTCGTGTAACTTGTATTGGGATAGTTTGATGTCACCAAACCTGTGCGACCCCGTTCAACATCTGCCCAAGCGCTGCGACCCAGAGTAGATATCTCCGGAACGTTGCGACAAAGCAAAGTGATTCTCCAGTTAACATGGTGACTGGGAAAACACAGGCGAGATAACTTATACACTCATACGGAAAATACATAGAAACAAAGACCCCCGGCCATTGTCAACCTGTAGCAGCGACGACTGTCCAACGCAACCCGATTCTTTTCATCAACCACATTGCAGGAACGGAAAGAACGACAAACGCGATGTAATAGAGTTGAGTCAGCAAATCAAATACAGTAGCAGACACCTATTTTAAGGTAATTGGATTGTAAAATTCGATTAATGTTGGGTGGATAGCAGAATTACTTTGTAATATGTTCTTATGCTTGTTTGCAATCCTGAGTATTGGATGTTTTGAAACCCGTTCAACGTAAAAGCACATGCCAGCAGTAGCAACAGTCCCCAACGTCGCTTGTACAATTTAGTTTGCAAAGGTTCAGCAAATACCGGGTCTCGTCTAACAAAATGTAACTGAAGTTTTAATGCATCAGGTTATATCCGAACTATGTTAAAAAACGGATAAAAAACTAAAAGGAGGGAAAGAGGAAAACTGTAAACTGAAATTAAAATTATGGCATTAGAGTGAGTGTTTAAGTTGCGGTTGCAGTTGGGAATAGTTCTGAGATTAAGCTTATTGTTTAGGGCAGAGTGTTGACCTAATAAAACGCCTCTAAAACAAGGGTCTTTTCTAATGAAGTGTTATTTTACCTATTTACTTGTCATTGTCACTTACTGATATTCGAATTCTTCTGGGGGTAAAAGCAAATCTATCTCATTAATCTCTTCATCGCTTATATTCCGAAGTTTCTCGTCCGGCATATTTTGATATTCAACAAACGATTTGACTTTACGCCATAAAGCTTATTAGAATTAAACCAGTTTATCCTAACCTCAACCACTGTTAGTCCATATGTTATATAAATATCAAACCGATTATTTAAAGAAATAGTATAGCCTAACTGCAGCTGCGCTTAGCTTATAGGTTTTCCAGTAAGTTTTCTACTAGTGCATCATATTAAACACTAATGAGTAGGAATGCACTATAATATAAGGGAGAGGAAGTTGTTGGAATGTCCGGCTGTGCATGGGCAATAGAAGCAAAGCAATAACTACTGTCGGTTGTTTTGATGTACTATTTCATACAAGGACGAACATAAGATACGATAACGACTGATTAAACCTGTTAATCCACTGAAATTACAAAAGTTTTGACATTCGTTACGTTTATTGAAACGAAACAGCACTATTAAGACTCGGTGCAAACACGAATAAATGAAAATAATCGTTCGGGCGAACCGGTCTTGTCCGGTTTGTGTTCGATTGTCAGCAACTGGAGAGGATCATCGTGCTGAAGAACTGTCTTCGCATTTTATATAGTTCCAGATTGAACTGCTTCATCTTTGTATCTTCTGTGGCTGCTTCGTTTTTAACAGCTTCGATATTTCCATACTGGATTTCTGGTTATACATAAACAACTAATTAAAACACAACATAAAAGTCAACTGATTAGCTTGGTGAATTGGTGCGTCGCTTATGAGCAAACTGTTTACAGAAACACATTGATCGTTAGGTAGTCGGTTGTATCCTTATTGGGCTAGGCACTTAACGTATGTTGCCTGAACCCAGAGAATTTATGGGTTTTGCCAAATTTAACGGGCGTCTAAATCTTACACAACATGCTGCAATAGCTCCAGTAACCCGATGGTGGGCGTAAAGAAAATCTGACGATTGCACGTCTGTTATCGTCCCCTTGGGTTTTCCAATTCACGGGGATAAACATGAATATCCTATTCTATGGTTTCGAAAAGAATGCAAAAGTTGTTTAGAGAAGAATTAAAAAAAGTCTTACTTGGAATTTTCTTATAAATTCCTCGAAAATGTTAAAAAACTGCTGCATTCCAATATTCTTCGGATTTTCTCCAAAATACTGCGCAACTTTGTTGAACTCTTTGCTGGTAGACTGGTGGAGTTGTTCTAACCGTTTGATGGCGCCATTGGTACGTACGAGGCAAGTCTCCATTGCGATTCTGAAAAAACATAGCAATAAAAAATGAAAATCACAATTCAGCCTAATATTTTGCATTAATACTTAGTTTTATTAGATTAAAACATGCAACTTAAAGACTTCTGTTTTACATTTTTATAACCAATGTATGAAATCACATGATGATTTCGTTAATTATCTGCATTAATTTTTATAAAATTTAGTATATGTATCGGTCGCGTTTACCATTCGGCCACTCGACAGTACACAGCTTAAGGCTGTCCTTAGACATTCGAGGATATAGTGTATTTTTCTTTAAGCATTGTTTTGGTGTTGCGTAGGACTCACTTAAATCGGTCTGCCTTGTTCTTTGATTCGGTCTCGAGAAGATTATCTCGAATGAGCAGCCAGTTCTTGCGCAGTTGTTGCAAGTCACCAAGTACAACCGGGTAGACAACTGTGGGATAAAAGTATCGTTTAAGATTTTTAACATCGAAAATGCGGAACCGCATGCGTTAATGAATCTGACAACCAGAAGATCAATGAATGGTACTTGTATATGAAAACAATCGATTCTCGCTCGTGGGAATTAGCTGAACCTACCACGTGATGCGTCTTTCACGTCAGTCAGCTCATCTGCGAAGCTGAGAACTTCTGGGAATTTTGAGCTTACAGCACGAGCTAGTATGTGAAGGAAAGTCATTTTGTTGTCACTTGTCTTCGTGCAGTCCATCTAAAGTGAGCATTTCAATAATTTACTTAGTAGGGCGTGTTTCTGTAACCCGTTTATATACATATTATACAAGCCCGTCAGATTAACTAATGGTGCTAGCCCACCGCTTAATGTTAAATGGAATTTTGTACATTTCATCCGAAACAGCTGTGAAACGACATAACGACTGAAGAATACTTCTATTGTGTGAAGTCTGATTATTACTGAGTGATTCGCAGTAATACAGCAGTTGAAGTCAGATTATATGCTAATCTGATTATTGCTGGTGTCACGTTTTAACATCATACCTCGGCAAGGAAATGAATACGGAAGCCGGTTGCCTTTGATATCCTGATGTGGCCTTGGTTCATATAGTTGCCCATAGCAAGGACAAACTCCAAAATCTTAGCCAGTTTCCTGCTTTTGCGTAACTGATTTGACGCTCTTTGTACTACTTCAAGATTCTGCGGGGAAAAATAGTTTTTTTATTTCTGAAATGCCAATCGTACCTTTTTTGTGTATATAAAGACACATCTTAGTTTGCAAAGCAAAGCAATTTCCTACCCTGCGTATTTCTTCCTCCTTTTCGGCGAAGCTGTGCTTGAAGACCAAAGCTTTTAGTCGAAGTTGGTATCCAGGGATATTGACAAGCTGAAAATTAAACAAAGTTTAGTAAAAACATAATAATTAAATAAAAAGACGTCATTACGACAGCAATAATATTCGGATTAACATATAAGCAATATGACTATTAACATATAAGCAATAGGTGTTTGGCTATATACCGCTCAGGGAAAATATGGCACACTAAACCATTTTTATTTAACAAAGTCTAGAAATTTGAAAATTACACCACAGTTAATATCCAGTATTTTGAGGTACTATAAACAACAGTTTTGCGTGGGTTTCCAAAGCCGGTAACCAACCTTCAAAGAAAGTGTGTCAGCTTCGTTGAGTTTGGAAATATCTCCGGCGAAATTTTTCAGTTTTTCTGCCTCTTCTTCGTCCGGGGCATAAAGCAGAAGTTGTTGGTAGTGGGATGAGACCAACTTCTTCCGAGTTGCCTCAGAGCCGTTGATGAGGAGGCAATTCGTAATCTCTGTGGTCGTTAACTTCAGGTGGGCAAGAAGAATAGCTGAGGAGTAATTAAAATGATTTTAATGATGATTGCTAATGCAGGGAGGGAATACTGTTCAACAAAAATGACAATTGATAACAGGAGGAGGCCAAACAAAGGTAAATCCGTAAAAATATGAGCATCAGAACTTTAAGCTTATAGGTAAACAGTTGTGATCTCTAAAGCGTTAGCACGACTGATTCATACAGAGTATTCCATTTAAAAGGGGACCTAATGTCGGTTCGATTTCGTTTACTGCCCAGTAACACAACTAAAAATCGTGATTGCACCAGTAGGCTTAGTCTTATATAGTAATTTGAAATGTAGTGCAAATTTTAATCTATGATAATTTTAAATTGCGTAATGGAATATTTTCACGTTAATGTTTTTGCGCATTGGTGGCGCGGCCACACTAAACTTAGCGGTTTCCATGCAACTGTGCACACAAGCATAGTCCACTTACATGTGTTGTACGCTTTCTTGTGTGCCAAAATAGAAATGACGTCTTTCTTTACCGGGGCTGTCTTTTTCTCTGCAAATGAAACGTGCAAGTTGAAGTCATGGTTCTTGAGTGCAACTTAAGTTTCTATTTGACATCTGGCACCAGTAACCGACAGCGCAAAGAAAACACGAGTTGTATTTTGACTTGGTTGAACATTTTAAAATAAATACAATTATATCAAATCAAGTGCTATACATCGTAATGATTGTTGTAGTCTTTAAAACCATATAACATCTTAATCATTTTTTTAAACGCGAAACATATGTTAAAAATTGTGCTATTCACATATAGGTGTTATCACATAAATATTATAAACAATAGGTGATATCACACGGCCAATCTTGCGAAGGGAGTGTTCTCACACGCATAAGCGTCAGATTGCATCGCGCCTACCAGGTTACCGAAGCTACTGCAGTGTGTTGTGTATAATTAAGCTGTTCCTTTAGTTTTAGAACACCTCATTCCACTGAGTTTAGACAATGCCCGCGTAGTACTTCAACGAAGTCACCCTTCTGCTTTAGGCGACGCAGTAACCCATCGCGCTATTGGGCCGAACTTAAACATGAAAGGTAAAAAATAAAATAATTAAAATAAACATAAATAGGTAAAAAAGTAATAAAAAAACATAAAAAGGTAAAAAATAAAATAATTAAAACAAACCTTAATAGGTAAAAAATAAAAAAACAAAAATAAACATAAATAGATTAAACGTTAATTACACTTACTGAATGTTTTTGCTTTTTTCATTGCAAAGTGTTGTTCAAGATCAAGATATTTGACGACGTCGTTTATCGTGTCGTAATCCTCCCCAAGTTGTCCCCAAACCGTGTTTCCGAGGTCCACCGGCTCTATCTTCTCCCAGTTGATCCTCTTTACCGACATCCGGGCCGGAGTGTCGTTCGGACTGTTTTTGAACATCATTGGAGGAGAGAGAGGAGGAGGAGGCGGAGGTTCCATCAGAGGTGGCGGGAGCGGTGGAGCTGGAGGGATCCCCGTAAGACCCTGGGAATCGATGGTGGGAACTGGTTTCGGTTTCTGATCTTCCTCTTCGACTTCCTCATTCTCATTCTCGTCGTAAGCTAGTCCAAGAGCGAGCACCTCTTCATGAAGTGGAGCATACACTTCATCCGGATCGCCGATTACTACATTTTGCTCCAGCTCCTTGGGAGTTGGAGGAGAGTTTTGAGGAGGAGCCGCATGAAGATCGTCTTCAGCCTCGGAAAAGATGTCTTCCATGTTCATACTGATGCCAGAGACTCGATAATTGCGTTTCTGTGGATTTAAATTTTACTTTAAAGTTGTAACATCTATTTAAAGACTGGTATATTGCAACATTGGTTTTAATTAACCCACAACAAAACATTAAGATATTGAATTCATAACACAACTAATAAGCAGAGGTATTGGAGCGAAATTAATATTGAATTATTGTGGCTATATTATAAGACGGTTTTCTATGAAACTCTTATTGTTTGTTAAAGTTATGTATTACCTTTGCCCTGTCGAAAAATGAGGTGTTTTCCACGGGAGAGGCACTTCTTAACTGGACATTTTCAGCTGGTTTGCTTGGCGTGGCAGTTTCGTATTTCCCGATATTTATATCGCCTTCCGCCCAAACGTGCATCCGAACCTCCGCCGAGTTCCGTTTAGCGGACATTGAAAGTGGTCGATTCGCTCGCGATCGACGGGTCCGCCTTTCCACGTTTATATGCGGCCGTCTCAACGTTTGGGTCTGATTTACCGGCCTGGGTACATCGTAGATAACTTCTTCTGCTGGGTTCGTCCGGGCCGTCGCAGGGGCACTTATGCAGGGCGCGGGTGGCGAAAACGTAGGCGCGCTCAGTTCTTCAACTTTCGAAATCGAACTCTCGGTACCACGTCGTCGCCGTCTACGCACGCGCTCTCTGTCCACATTACCCCGCTCCCTGTCCACGGGGATGCTTACTGGCTCAACTGGGGAGGGCGGCTCGGTAAGCGAAACCGTTTCCTGGGCCGGTTCAACAGGTGCTTCCTGTCGGGTTGTTTCAAGCTCGTTTTTTGGCACATAGCTCCACTTCTCCCCGTACTTTATTTTCTCGTCTTCCTCAGAAAGCTCTATGTCGTCGATCAAGTTCATGGCCTCGTCAAACTGAGCGCTGAGCTCGTTAAGGAAAGTGTCAGTGTCCGTGTTTTTCGGTGGCCTAGAAAATGTCAAGCGTTTTTTGATTGAACTTAGATAACCTTTCTTTTGCCTCAACTCATCCGGCATATTGTTGATGGAACTCTGCTCCCTGTATCCGCTGTCATCCACTGGTTTTGAGTGCGCGTCATGAGCTCCAAACGATTCCGCCCTTTGGAGGTTGGCTTTGCTGGTTTCCGGTGTTGTTCTGTTGAAACTGGGTCGTTGACTGGTTGTTACATGTTGTTGGGTTGCATTAAGTTGTTGATTGGGTTGAAAGAGTTGCTGCTGAGACGCTTCTTGTTCGCCAGAGGTTTGTTGAATTCTCATCAAGTCGTCAAGGTTGGTTGATTTCGACGACATGCGTGAGCGACTCCGAGAGACACCAGGATTTTTGATGCCAATTTCACTTTCCTCTGGCTTTCGTTCCAAAACCACGTCTAAAAATGGATTGGTTTGAATGAGTCCAGAGTTGCAATCTAATTTTAGCGCCAGGGTTGTATAATTATATCCGGCTGCCTTTCTAATTCATAGCGCATAGGCGGTCTAAATCTAGTGGAATAATAAGTCGAACAAAACTACAGATATGTCTAAATATTTAACACACTACAATAGCTTGGTAAACTACGCACGAGGCAATCTGGCGATAAACTGTGTTATAACTTATCTTGCGTTTTTCCATTCACGGAGATCAACGCGAATATTTCCACAAATCGGAATACGTTAAAAAAGATACGATAGCTTAATGATAAGGGTACAAACACCAGGTAAAGGCTGTCGGGGAATAACTTTATAACCTAACGTTGGAAAAAAACAATCACTGCGCACTTGATACATGCGTGATTAACGATCAATTTCTTGGTATCTTTACTGGTAACTTACACATTAGTGAAAAGAAACGCTTGTTACAATACCAAGTTTGTTATACTTACTGATTAAATAGTTTCCTAAATTTACCGAACACAAGCGATTATAGGAATCTTCAGAATAATCAAGATAAGACTGACTTGTATTGATCTTTGCAACGTTCTGTTATCTAACCAAGCAGTTTTCAAACAAAACCACTTTTTCTCTATTTTGAAACGAATTCCGTAGAAACAAACTGTTTATTTCAGACACAACACGACAATCTATTTAAAGTCAATTACTATTCATGTTAATGAGCGCATGTAAGCTGCTTGGCGCCGCTAATTTTTGTACGGAAATTCAAGCTCGTTTGGTAAAAGCGTACATGTTTATATGGCTTGCCACCGATGCGACAAACCATGTAATTAGTTGAAATAAGTTAACTTGTGGTGTGGGTGGCCAGATTTAATATTGGGTAGAGTGATTGACAAAATGATAGAACTAAGTAGTTATTTTTTTAGTTTTGATACAAAAAAAGTCTGCGGTTTGGGGTGAATAGGTGTTCTTAGGGCAAATTGCAGTCTTTGCCCCACAGTGGGAGTTGAGGGTTAAATTACAGGAACAATTAGTTAAGTCGAAAAGCTGTTGCATCTCAATTGTTGGGAATGTTAAACAAAAGATAGACTTGTCATGCCGTTTGATGGACACGCTTCGAAACGCTTTGGAGCGCTATTCTGTCAAAATGAGACACGCTTTTCCGTCTTGACGCATGCGTTTATAATTTCAAAGCGGGGAGGGATTAAAGGAGGTATCTTTAGATAATTTGCTTGTTTTTGTAGCGCTATTTACGCGCGAGAAGTTTCCTTGCTTCCACGAAATTGATAGGTAACACGGGGTTATTCAGTTTCTTGTTCATACAAGTTTTTCTTCGAGGGATCGTCATGCTTAAAATACCTTCCGCATAGAATTCTCAACAGTACAATTCTTTCTGACACAAACATACCTACCAAAAATTCCAGGTCTTAAGATGTTACACACAAAACAATTAAGAGCCTAAAAGTTCTGATGTTGTTGCTTAAATCCAAGTTTACACTGATAACTAACGCGTGCAATAGAGCGATTATTTTTACTTGTTTGAATAAACGTCACCAGAGTGATTGTTTAGACAATACTCAGGGTCAAGCTGGGGTTAAAGGTATATATTTTGTTTACAAGATATTAGGTATGTGCATGAGCGTTTAAACCCGTTCTTACTTCATACTGTACCTGTACCGTTAGGGTTAATGGGTTCTATCACTAAAACTGCCTTTACAATCTCCGAAAATGCAATAAAAAACAGAATCTCTAAAATACAATGACAAACCGAAATGTAACCTTGATAAAGGTAAGTACACGCAACACCGGTTAATATACTTCATTTGCATTTCTTATGACGGACATTGTTTACAAGTCGGTGATTTGGCGAACGGTAAATGATGAAAAATGATCGATAATGATTGAGCTTTGGACCGCTGGGAGTTCGTTAATAGTATTGAATTTTTAGCCTCATTACGTAATGTGACTCAGCTGCTAAACAGACCAGCTATGTGATAAGTAAACCCGTGTTGTTGACTGTTGTGTGATTATATTTTAAAGCTCAAACCACTGATTTATGCTAATTTGGGGTGAAACTAAACGAGTGTGTAGTGTAATTACATACACAAGATTAAAGCGGAATTGTCATGTTAACATGATCTTCATTTGCATTCAATGTTTTAACAGCGTTTGCTCGGATGATAATCGCAATTGTAATAACGGGCTATGTCATCTCAGCACTTGACAGAAAGAGATCTAGAAGATCACAGCGCTGATACACCTCAATCCGAAGAGACAACCAACCTATAGCCCGGAGCGCAGAGCTAACTTTATTGACGTCACAGAGCCGTTTTTAATTGAACCGTGGAATTCGACTTCCTTATGTAGATACTCATTCTTTGACACTATTAGTGGTTCAGTAAATTTAAAACGCCAAATTTCGCTTTCTACAATTTGAGTGAAAAGTCAAAACACACCCTGGTTTCATAGCGTTAACTGGTAGACGTAATCACTAGAATTCGGATAATGTCTAGACTTTGATCGGTACTAACCATCAATACTTGTGACTGGGACTGTCATCTCCTCTTCTTTTGCTGGCAGGCTTTTTGCGGGGGATGACGGTTCGGACTTTTGTTTCTTTTTGTTTGCATTCTTTTTGTCCCCTGAAAGAAAGCAATCATTTAATGTACAGCACAGCACATGAAGTAACAGAATATGCCATTTATTGCAAACAAGCCAAATTATTTTTAAGGATTTCCCTAAATATGCATTAATTAACTATTCACGCAAATCTAATGTTACCTGATACTGCAGCTTTAAGTTGTTTAAATTTAAGTTTTAGCATTTCTCCGATCTCACTGTCGACGGTCAGCGCCTTCGCCACGCAATTTTAAACAGCTTGTATATCTTTTTAACACGGCATGTTTGGACGCCCCAAAACAGTTAAATTCTATAACATCTTACTGAGATCATCGTATGATGTGGAGAACACCTGACGCTGGTAAAATTTGATTTATACATACCAAATATTATTGTTTTGACGTTAGACTATAACTAGCAGAATATGGACTCCAAGTTTAAAAGCTCTACACTTTTTATTAGAAAACTAGCCGATTACTTTTGAAGAATTTTTCAAGCGATAAGTCGCCTGTTCGAGCCTAAGAACGTAAGTAGTTAAACCAATTTGTAAAAAACTGAACCTTTGACTGGCGAGGAAAAAAATCTTATCCTTTTAGCTAATTACCTTGGTTACCTGTTGACAACCATATAAATGTGACTGTTGGGACATAGAGAATGCTATACGTATAAAAAGCACCTTACACCTTCGCGGGCTGCCTAACGTCACTTGACACTGTGCTTTTTTGAAAACAAGCGAAAATTCCAGACAAGCGCTGTTTTTGCTTGACGAGCCGTGGCACTATCCGGCGCGATATGGTTAAGTTAAACCTGCTCACTGCGCGCTATCTCACGGTTCAGGTGTTACAGACGATCTGGTGTCCTGTGCACGACGAAGCCTCCGATTAACCGCGAACCAGCAGAGTTTAAAGGAGAACGAAGGTTCGACTCCAAGAAAAAACTTCATCGCGATAATATATTTTATCATGTTGAACATTTATCAACAAGATTAGGCGAGTGACTTTACAAAAAAAACTGCATGTTTTACCGAGTTAAAGTATAAGCCGAGTTTAAAATTATATAAAAAAAGTGTTTTTTTTAAATCTGTCACCTGGTTGAGCGAAGTTAATTTTATCGGCTAGTTATGTTTACTTTTTCTTGTCACATAATGTAATTATTTGTTCCTAACTTTTGTCGCGGCGTCACGAGAACGGTCATGACAACTTTCCTCTGCGCTTTAAAACCAGAAAAGATAAGATATTAAAACAGCCCCTGGCGTGAACCTTGGTTAAGTGATGTATCGTCATGTAGCATCGAGCAAATCGTTTCCTCCATCGTGGTGGTCGTTGTAAATATTTCCACCGTGCGACGACTCGATCTTTGCCGCCGAGAGTTCTTAAGGATCCCATCGGGCGGGGTTCGATTCTCAGATGAAGGATAAGGAGGCGAGGACACCACACCAATGCTCCGACGACGTCTAGATGTCGGAGCAAGTTCACGGCGTCGTCTGCGTTCGTTTTGCTGTCGCTGATCGTAGAAATCAGCATCATGTATCTCGCCGACTGGAGGTGTATCGTCACAACCTTGTTGGTCTCTTGTATCCACGGCTCCATCGCGCGACCGGTCAAGTCCGGAGAATTGTATATTTCCGACAGTTCTTCGACGCCTGTTACGCTTTGTTGGCGTCGATGCGGTGCTGCCGGTCGATTCTTGACCCCCGGTTGCCCATGCCGATGCAGCTCCACCAGAATTGGCAACACTGACCTTTTCTTGGTTGGAAACACTGTTGCGTAAGCTGTGTTTACGTCGGACACGGGCAGGTCGAGTTTTATCTAACGGATTAGAAATGCCGATTGCTGGGTTTTCTGAACAAGATCGATTGAAAGCATTGTGAGACGGCGAATGCCAAGTATTTTCACTTTGACTTCTCATTAATCTTTTGTCGTTGCTCTCATGGCAATCCAGTGCGTCTAAACAAAAAAACATGATGAAAATTAGGTGGTTATTTAACCTGTTTGTTTTATGTTTATATTGAGACAACCAGTCTGACTGGCTGGCTCTGTGGTCGCAGCGAACAGTTAGCCGAAAGGTTTATGAATCGATACCAGTCTCTGGCTAGTTTAAACAGAAGGTAAGTGGACTTATTAGGTAAGCAAAAAACAAAGAATTGTATGTATCTTATACAATACGTTGAAATAGTTCCGGTAAACCGAGGCGCGTTGTGTTCTGTTAAATGTTCATATTACAACAATTACTTTTGCTTTATCAGCCGTTTTTTTTAATCCTAAAAATGAGCAGTGAATCCTATTTCAATTTTATTCACCCACCTGCGACGTTAAAATTGGCAAGATCAGTCAGCTTTATTTTAAACTTCTCCCTTTCTTCTGACGTCATAAGATACTGAAGGAAGGCTAATATCTGCTGCCCTCCTGCGGGAATGGAATCCACGATAGGGTAGATTTGAATTATGAACACGTCGAGATTTCGAAATGAGTAAAACTGTTCAATAGCACTTTTCAAAGTATGCGCGTCGACTGCAGATAAATATCCCAAAACCTGTCAAAACACAACAAGAAAAGTAAGTGCGATGATCATAGATAGAAGCCATGAACTTAAACTTTCTAAGCTGTGATATACAATGTATTGTTGTATAATTTGCAGGTATGTATAAATTGGTTTAAATCTGGCATCGTTTTAACCAGTACAAACGATGAATAAATATAATATTTTTGAGAATAAATATGCTATTTTTGAACTATGCTTAGACTGTAACTCACATAGTCTCTAAATGTCCTTCCTTTTACGGTAAAGCAATCAGGAACATAGTTTGAAGCCCAATCGTGTCGATCCCGACCATCGGTGGGAGACAGCAAATAATTGAAGCCATCGTCCCTTTTCTTCAGGCTACTGGCCTTGGCTGCTTGTGGAGCATGAAAGCTAGGCACCATGTAGTAGGGAGGCTCAGTATTTGAGGCAGGTGTGTTGAACATGGGAGAATGGTATGCCAACGAGGGCGAACCTAATGAAAAACAATCGAAAACAAGTTTATAATTTGTTAGTACAAAAATAAACAACTTATTCAAAATATTAAAATAAAATTTTTATAAAAAATTTTTGAGAAAATTTACACGGATTATATATAGAATTATGTACATAAATAGGGTTTTGTATTTAATATTTTGTCTTGATATGTAACTCCACATGTGGACATGCTAAAAATGTATCAACGTAACATTTGAACTAAATCCAACTTATTTCATTTCGGTTAAGCACCTTGAAAGAGGAAGGGGGTCATTTGAGTTCGGGGATAGAGACGTGGTATGGCATAACCGTATAATCGTGGTGGTGTTGGTTGCAGACATATCACAGAGATCAGAGATGATTTACCTGTTTGTGGCAGACCACCGGTGGAGGATTGAATAACCAGGGTAGGCATGGAACCGCTTCCTTGTATGAGTGCTACCGCCTTTGCGTGGTCAACGTTTCTGTAAGGAAGACAGCGGTGTATGACTTCTTAGAATATCCAAGCAATAGCACAACACAAATACGTGTTGACGGTACTTAAAACAACATTAAATGCTAAACGCCTGATGTAAACACAACCTGAACTGCTTCTCTGCTTATACGTAACATAACAACCTTTTGCTATATGGCGTTCCGTCTTTGAAACCAAACTTATATGAAGAGATGATACAAATATATGAAACCTATTAGAAGTCGATGGCCGTACAGAGAATAAAAGATATCTTAAACCTGTTCGCGCTATAAAGTAAACTACACCAGCATCCTGATATAAACAAACATGTCAGACCAAAACAAATCATACGAAACGCTTGTACGATTTTCTATGTGTCTTGCTCCCGTTTATACGTGCTGTGTTTAACTTAAAACGTATGTTTTTTATTTAAACTAGCTTGAATCTGTTTTTAGCAAGGGGGTGCGAGCTCTAACTCGGAAGGAAACTGTTTGAAGGATGCCAGTAAGCGCTTGGTAGCGATACTACTCTACACAAAAGAATTAGGAACCACTTGTTTAATTCATAAACATACGCAGGGCAACATTTCTCTTTGAACCTTTGTGTAGTTAACATCAATAAACTATTCCTGCTAGTATGATACATACAATTTTTTACTGTTTTATAACTGAATTGAAAAGTTAATAAAAAGTAGTTTTGATTTATCCTGGTTAAATTAGCCTATAATAATACACCATTGCATGCAAAATTGTTTTAGATTTGTATCGCTGTGTTATGAAAAACACTTTAGTGTCACCTTAGATTAGACCATGTCAGTACAGTGTTATGCTTATGCGTACATAAATAACAACAAATTCGAAAGAAGAGGTTTATGTAGACTGGTCGCGGATCAAGAATAAACAAAAAGGAAACCGTTCTCACTTAGCAAGCAACCAGCCACTAAGATGTCGCCGATAGCAGACGAAGTTCTGCATTCTACATACCTGACTCAGATGATTCATAATAACCAAGCCGATGTGCAAACTACCCAATCGGGTTAATGTTAGGGTTAATCCGGTAAAATGGTTTTACCACACTTTTATGCACTGTTAAACTGGAAATTATTTAGTGACTAATTGATGTTATTTAAATTTACGCAAACAACCGATTTCCTGTTGGTGCATCTATTTATTGTAAATGAATTGCCAGAACAGTAAAATGACTAAACATGTCTTCAATTTAAACTTGATAACTGCACCATTTCTGGCGCCCAACATATTGCAACAGAACATTTATAATTCTTATTGGTGACTATATGCTATCTGCATCTTACGTAACCAGAGATCCAATTACTTGATCTTTTTACATAGCCTATATAATGCAGCAAAGACTAGACTCAAAAATGCAACTAAAACTGAACCGTAAAAAGTCATGCTCTATGGTTTCGCAACTAACTTTTGCAACGCTCACCAAAACTACGTAAATAAAAACAACAGCAAATCAACAATGAAAGGCATTTTCTGCGAATCGACTCAACGGAACCATTTTCTTCCTATCAAAAGCCCCCATTATTATTCTGATTTCGATCAGTGATGTTTTATACGCTGTGTTAGAACTTTTTACCTGGTGTAAGTTGCAGTGCCGTGTCCTGCGATATTCCACGAAGTGCTGGTGACGCCCGTACGCTTACACAACATAATCATAAGTAATTAGGGTTTTACGGTGCAACGTATATTCGTTTCTGGTATATATTGCTATATTGGGACACGGGTCACGGGGTATCCTAAATCAGATAACATTAATCAATGTAGCAGGTATAGCTGTAAATCAATCTAATAAATAAATCGATAGCCCATAAAACTTGCTTCAGCTAGAAATGTTATATCCATGTGTAAACGCAAAAAAATTGTTGTAGCCTTTAATTTATATATATAAATTGTTTAATTGGAAAGCACACTGTCGGCTACCCGTTTTATCTTTGATCATCAATCAAACGAACGTTTGAGCAAATTTAGAGATAAAACTTGGTCAAGACCCAAGGGTAAACAAAAGTTAAAGTAAGCCAAAAAACAACAATCAAACAACTGGGCAAATATGCTATGAAGGTGGTGTTGATGTAGCGTTAATACACGCCTGAGGTGCTTTGTTAGTATAACTTACCTTAGGTCTATTCCGTTCAACGCTAAAATATAATCTCCATCTTTCAATCCAGCTTCGAATGCTGGTGACCCTGAAAGCGCATAAAAGATTCATTACAAGACATGCTGACAGTGGCTTTATTCAAATTCGTACTGCGCGTTGCTGTATACTGAAAAGGGCGTGAAACCAATCACCTCGTCGAATATTTACCGGATCGCTGGTCAAATAACCGAATTTTTAACCCAACTCACCTTGAAATTAAAGAAATTCGTTCGCCAAATTAACTTTCCAGGATACCCCGGCTTGTTTAGAATATAAACTATGCAATCAGAAACCTACTTAACAGCATCCGTTACTACTGGTGATGTTGTACACTCAAGTTCCTATAGTAAAAAGCAAGCGGATGGAAGGTTTAACAGTAGCACGCTATAATAAAATATAGCTCTGTGGGCTTCCTAGTATTTTGCATTGGCTGTTAAACGCCGCATTAAAACGAAGTAAGCTGACTTCGGTCATAACATTTAACCTGAGCTAAAATAATTTCGCCTACTTAACTCGCTGGGGCTTCTGTGTTCACCGTAAGCAAGTTAATTGTTTTGCAGACATTACAGCGGATAATTACAAGGCGTCGGAACCTTTACGTCGTCTTACATCACTACTTGGCAAAAGGTGTAGGAGCTCTGAGAACGGCAATACACGTTTAAGCGCAATTAAATCCGATTTAGACGTAGATAAAGCATCTTCTAGTGCATAACAACCACAGAATTAAGTGGTTTAGCTGACCGGCGTTTATTTTTTCAAATGACGTAATCCGTACAGATTACCCAATATAACATGTGTGCATCAATAAGGTATAGATAACACAGAAAACAATTGTACGGGATATCACGTAAGTTATACGGCTTATTGGATTTCGTGCTCTAGTGATTAAACTGAAGGAATTCAGATTCGTATGAAGATTATTGAAAATAAAAAAATGGAAAAACAATTATAGTTTTCAGTTCGTAAATCAATACGTGAGAATCGCTCAGAGAGTAATTAAGTAGTTACCGTGTTGCTCTACGTTATTATAACAAAACAAAGGACAAATGAGAATAACACTTTAACCGCATTTTGATTTTTAAAATCATCAACCAAATAAATGCTAATAACACAGATGTATTCGCCAAAAAAAAGACAATGAGTTAACAGAGTTAATTTAACTGATGGGGACCGTTTCGCTAATCGCAAATAAAAATTTAGCTGCATAGTTTCGCCGCATATTTTCGCGGGTATTGGCTACTGAACAGCGGAAATGTATGTTTGGTACAGCAAACGGAGGTAATGGCGTTTCCTGTAAGACACACTTTCGACTCACAGGTCAAACGGTTTAAGTGCAAAACAACACACCTGGAGGCAGGTATTCAAAACATGAGGATTTTGCGAAACCTTAACCAGCAGTATTCGCTTTTACCGCAAAACATGTGTGAGTAATACAGCCTCACCATTATTTGATATAAAAATTATCAGCATCCATTTTGCGATTTTGAGATGCTTGACAATAGACTTTCTCTTTTTATGTAAACAAAACAAAATAATCTGACAATTCAAAAACAAAGACTTCTAAGTCGCGTGGACACGGTTGAAAGATGATAACAAGACATTGCAGAACCGACAGTTACTCAAGGGACAAATCCCTTTTCAAAGGTCCAGCACAATTGAGCTTAAAACATCAAAACACTTGCAGATACTCGGCTTAGTGTCCTGTGTTACTGCGGTAGTATTACTGGTCAAAATTAGTCGTAATTATGCGGTGAGTAGACAATTACAATTATCAATGTGGTGCCGAATTAATTTTGATCAGTCTCAGAACATACACACACGGCGTAGAGAAATAGACAACCGACCAGTAAAACAATGTAAAAGTTAAAGTGCAGATAAAATGCGAAGTGGTTTCCGGAAAGATTTATTCGAAGAGGCTTCTTAGGTTACCTATCCGTCTCTGATTATAATGGCGTCATTCGATACAACCGAGCCGTCAAGGTTAACCATCAAATTAAATAAAACCCGCTTTCAAAATCCAAAACACAAGTTTTGAACTTATGCCAAGTTTTTGTGCTGAAAATGTACCATATTCCGCCAGTGTCCAGCTGTTTGATGTTCACTTATGAGAAAGTCATTGACATTTCCCGGGTAACTGTTCAGCTTATCTTACGCGAGCCTCCATAAACTTGACATGGTAAATAAACGAAATTTAAAAGGCTATTTACATCACTAATCGTCCAGTGCCCGCGGGCGTGGTTGTTCGCACGGCGAATTCATCAGATAAAATCAAACCTCGACCCCAACTGGAAAGCCTCGCATTTTTTAATCTAACCGAACTTAATTGACTCATTTATCTCCCAGAAACTCGTCCTGTCACCAGATAACATTGTAGAAACCTAACCCTCGGCTTTCAGATATCAATGCAAGATCTGCATTGGTCCAAGACGTAACTTCGCGGACCACAATCTCACACGAAATCAATCGGAAATCGGGTTTTCTTCGCGATAATGTCATGGATTATTTTGCTGCGCCAGTTTTTGCAGAAATTTTGCCACGAGTGACGTCATACTTATAATAGTCTCCACGAAGTCTTGCGGGCGCGGTCCGGATGTCATGCTAACGTTATCGAACTGCAAAATCGCCAATAAAAACATTGCTTCTGCCCACTAGACCAGCCTCTGAGGCCTCGGCAGTTAAAAAGATCACTTTCCGTACAGGAAATACGCAAATGACGTTTGCTGATCTACAGGAAACGCTAATGTGCATTTTAACATTCTAAGCGCGCACTGTGTGCAGCTGTACATACGGCCCAACAAATACATATCCTTTCCATTACACGTGATACAGCTTGTACGCGATAATTGCCAGACGAGAATCGAACAATAAACTCGCAGTGTAGTGATCACAACACTCGATTTAAGGGAGCTTATCATGTTCTGCTGTACACCTGCTGCGATTTACTACCTATCATTTCCGTCTCGAGTTGCTTTGGCTGCTATGAAATGAGCTCTTGTGCTATTCTCCCGCCCTCGAAAATAATATACAGGACTATCCGCGATGAATTTTTGGCGATTAACCGATAAAAAAATAACTTAGCCTATTCTGAAGCTTCTTAAGCGACGTCTTCTACCTTAGCAAGCACAACGGCGTTTTTCGCAGGAACAGACTACGCCTGAGTGGGGACGTTGTCGGAAAAGCGTGTAATCTTACTACCGTGAATCATTGGATCAGTGTCAATATTGAAACCTTAGATCTGAATTTGCTCAATTGCGTCGTAATCGCATGTTTCTAAGCCAAATAAAACAGTATCCTTACATTTACAACTTCTCTTTTTAACCCTCAATAAAGTTGATATACGTATGTTATCGAAACTGGCTAAAATTATGTGAAATTGGACAGTCAGTTTACAAAACAACAACCTATCTATGACATCATACATCAGTCGAACTTGAAAAGCGACCACAAAAGCACTTTTCGTCTCTTAAAGTGCTAAGATATAATTTGCGACTGTTTACGTTTCCATTCGACCTTACGTCATCGCAACAATGGCACATTGTGACGTAATTATAGCAGAACCACTGAAATCAATCGACCATATATAGTTTTAAATTTACAACACATGCAATAACGGCACAAATTAGGAATTTACCGCCTTAAACGTTTGTCACGGGTAATCAATCACTCAGCATAATCTGATCAAATAACTATTCAGGAATGCAGAAACCAACGTTATTGAAGAATAGCTTTCATCCAACAGTTACAATTTATAAATCTTCGAAACAATTAAACTTAAGCTATAAATCTTAAAAAAGTAAGTTCAGTATTACTTCATTCAAATTACTCCAGATATAAAAAATGTTCGCAGTCACTCCAGCGATATCCAATTATTGCGTCTAGACGTTGTAAAAGCTAATCTCGATACATCTTTTCTAACGCTTATACTGCTGTTGGATTTCAATATTTGCGGCAATTTTAAATGAAAAAAATTATTGCTCTTTGTGCTTTGTACATTGCCAATCCTTTCTTGCTCGCGCCCACACACCATAAAACCCAACTTCTGACTAGATATTCCACGGATTTATACTTTTTTTGCGAGCACAAAGAAATCGTAGGAATAAAACGGCGAATTTCAACCCATAATTCAAGGCGATAGCGCGTGAAATTGCCACTTGCTATTGACTCAAACGTATCAACCTTTCAAAACTATATGCGTTTAAAATGTTCACAAGCACTGATACATTTCTGAGCAGAACTATGCAAGTAGTGATATGAATTGAAGTCTGTTTAAAATAGGTAACCTATACTGTATAACGAGCTGTTGAAGGATCGATTTTTATTACAAAACTAAAATTTTCATTATATTACAAGTCTAGCGCATAGCGTAATTACAATTTTGTTATAGCGTGGCCCTTGGAAAATTCTTCCTTATATTTTCCAATTATTCTGTATAACATTCATTATTCATCTATAATTTACTAAATACTGCATATATATACAAAACTGTTTCTAAAGTTATACTGAACTCAAAATCGGAAACAAGGTAATGATGAAGTAATGGGTGGCTACTCGCTATATGTTACAAGCTAAACTCTCTCATCTGTGCACTTGTCAGAGCAACGGCACCGGAGCATATCTGCTCACATCCGCTTCAAGTTTATATACAAAATATCTCGACATTGAATCATCGCCGACATTTTACTCCTAGATAGTAGTGCTGCAAGTCAAAAATATCAAACGCATCACATATACGTTAAATGTAGATGATGATTCAGTTTAACGTAATGACCGACGTAACATTAATTCTTTGTACGTTATACGTACGTCGACGCATGACTGGTTTTGTGATATTGAATAAAAAATATAAATTTCTAACCTAATATATAATTTAAAATTGAGTTAAGCGACATAGAGTTTATGCCTGTGGACACATACCACCTAATACGCGTGAAGGCAAACAAAAATGCACATCAATTTAGCGTTGAAAACTATTCTGCGGAAAAGCCATCCATAACCTGCTATTTACCTCCAGCCCTATTTATGGAACAAGCCCAATTAGCCCACCAGGTGCGATTCGAAGATACGCCGGTCGCATAGCAACAACGAGGGGGGACCGCGGGGTAAGGTGGGGTAACCTGAAACCCCCTAACCACAGAGATAATGGCGCTTATTGTTCCCACAAGCTGGTAAATATTAGCGTTTTCGGCATTTTAGCGGTTACTGGGTCAGTAAGGAAAAAGAAAGAGTGCAGAGTTAAAATGCCGACTGTAACCGCAGGACATCAAACGAAGCAAGTCTGCTCTTACCTTCATCCACTGATTGTATGCAGACTGGGGCATGTCCACAGAGAGTGAGTCCAAAACTACGAAATCCCCGCTCGACTCGCACCGATCTATGTGAAAATAAGGTGTATTAAGTTTAGTTTTTTTGTTCTTAAAGCAATAAAATCATTAAAATTATAGTTAAGAAACAGGCAACTAATGGCAAAACGACAGGCGTTGAAGCACGTTGATTAGTAAATTAAAAAATAATCAAGAGTCAAACAGCGTTTATTGCATTCTGCTTGTTTTTCATCATAGTTCCTGTTCCTCACATTGAAGGAACTGTTTAATGGGATTTATTTTCTCAATACATCTAAGATGAGAAGCGCCAGTGATGCGCAGTTCCCCGCTATCCGCTGCACATCAAGCACTTGACACCAGCCTGTTGACGCGAAGTGATTCACACTTTGTAATTCGCTGTAGGTTTTGTTACGGCATTTAATCTAATTACGTATTCGAGTGTACGCAATTTGAAGCGAGGTGCGTTATTGCATGATGCTTTGCGCTCGTAATATTCAACGCTATTTTGTACACGCAGGCAAAGTTGTGTGTAATAATATATATATATATATATTTATTACTAATCCTTTACGTATTTACTACAGAATTTGCTATTTTGAGACACTATATATGTATGAAATCGGTTTGACGCAGTTTTCGGATAAAATTGACATTTCAATTACAGCAAAGGCGCTTACTCAGTGGCTCTACCTGGCGGTCAATGTTAGAAATTAAAACATTTTCTTTTGTAGGATAAGCTGGTGTACATTTTTATCCCGGTGAATTGGGAAACGTTAAAAGAGTTATCACAAGGGCAATCGTCAAATCACGAATACGTAACGAAAGCGTTTTTACAAGGGTAACAGCCAGATAATAAATAATCATCCACCGACTTTACCACAGACCAATAATCCAAAGAGGTAATGCGATGACCAATGAGTGTCTTGCCCAAGTATACAACCGATCAGCTGGTGACCAGTATTAAACACAAAACCTTTCTCCTAAAAGGCACTGCACTAATCCGACAAGCTATACGATAAGATTTGTTTAAGTTAAACACCTATGACTAAAATGCTGAAAAAAAAACTATAATTTAATTGAAATGGTGTAATTCTAAGCCTACCTGACTTTTTCAACATAAGTTGTCTCCTTGGAATTATTTTGAATTGCCACATCAGTTCTCCCACTTGGTGGTATCACGAGCGACCTACTGTTCTCTCCGCTGAGATTCTGATCAAATTATTTTTTTTTCATTTACGTGTATTTAAACTTATTTAAAATTCTCGACGCCTTTAAGTGACCCAGAGATGTTAAATGTCAGCGTCATGAAATGTATACGCCCTTGCACAGATATCCATCGGTTGAAGCGCGTTAAATCGTGAGCATGGAGGTCGCTACTTCGAAATCGGACACCTGGTGGTCGCTTGTCTCCTCAAGTAAAGCACTTAACGGACATTACTTGAACCCGGTGCATTATAGCATTGGATAATCGTACACACTATACTGTAATAACCGGTGAACCGACTTGGATGCGTAGATTCCGAAAATAAATATATACGTCTTACTTTACAAAGCTTTATTATACAAAATACTTTTTTTTAATTGTAATACAATGAAAAGTCATAACTACAGTGTATATCAAATACAAACTTACGGACAAAGTAGGAACTTCATTTTTTGGCCAATACTTCTTGACAATTTCATCGAAATCCGTTTTGTCTCGTTTCGGAATAAAATACCTAGAACCGTAAGAAAACATAATTAACTTAAAGAAATTTAATATGATTTTGAGAATTCCACCTTAGCCCATCCACCAGTTTCCTTCCTTGGTGAACTTTTTGAAGACTTGTGCAGATTTGTCCAATAAACCTGTCCATGTCTTTGACGCTCGAATAACTCTGTATTGCTTCCACCACTTTTCGCATTTCGCTTGCGTCATGTTTGAGAGACAACTTGATCTAAAATTAAAAGTAACATTTTACTCATATCGAAGAACGCATGATGTTTATTTAGGATATGGACTTATATTTGCTTTGATTAATATATTATATAATTGAAAAAGCCTTTTTGGATTGTTCAGTTCGCATTTTAAAGGCTTATATTAAACACGTACTTTGTGTAAGAATTCCCTTGCTTTTTCTTGCCCCGGTGAAAGCTGCTGATCAAAATGTTCAATTTTCTCCATCGGTTCCATTGCCGGCGGTGTTTCCATTTGAACTGACGCAACAAAGTTGTTTCCAGGTACAGGTATCACACCCACTTGTGACCCACCGCTTCGGCTACTTTCATCCAGAAGCTGGCGTGCTTGAGCAGAATTGGTGACATAACGATTATCGATCTAAAATTAGAACGCATTCAAAACGTTTAGATAATCAACACCTGCATCACTCTACTCCAAACCTTAATTAAAATGTCGCCCTCCTTTATATTTGTATAGAACGCTGGACTTCTAAGTGCCACGTGATCAATTATAACCGGTAAAGAGCCGATCAGTGTCAAACCGTAGATTTGATTCTTTGTAGACGACGATCTAGAAATATTATGGGTATTTATGTTACGGGCTCGGTTTTAAATCTAGGGTTGGCTCGTTAACAATACCATACTTTGTGTACAATTGGTATATGTATATCGGTCGCGTTAACAATTCGGCCACATCACCTATATAAGGTTTATCCCCGTGATACTAAAAGTCTATGAATCGGAAAACAAAAAGGAACGGTATTACACGGGCATTTGTCATGCTTCAATGTTAGTTCAACCTATTAATCCGCTACTGGGTTCAACTACTGTCCACTGTGTGAATTGCCCAAGGACATACACAACCTACTAGCCAGCGACAAGTGTCGAATCTGTGAACTGTCGGCTGATAGGCAACGCACTAACCTATCAACCAGCCGGGTATATAATTCTTCACCTCATAATTGAATACTAAAAAGAGCGAGGTGAACTGAATGTGCACATGCGGCGTCGGATGTAAATTTGATAAGACTCGTCATCAATCGCTACTTAACCGGCGGAATGCGAACAAACTGGCAATTTCGTGTAAAAATGGAATCAACCTTCGAATTATCGTACACGCGACCGATTCGTTTTGCCCTGCCTAGTTTTAGCTTTACCGGTATTATCATGTACAGCATTGGATGGACTAAGTGAAAATAGATGACATTTGCACACTTAATTCATTTTACCTAATCAATACAGGGATGTATAAAATTATGAAATTTGATGCACTGATCAGCCCTAAATTCGTCTAAAAATATCAAATAATGCGATATCACAATGTCCGTTATAATTGTAGTCAACCAATCACCCACTTACGTTAATGTGACTTCTTTTAGCCGTGACACGACACCTAAACTTGGAGGGATGGTTCCGATGCCAGAAACGTATTCAATTATCTCCGCTGCGCCCCAATTCCCCACATCTTGATCGTTTACCTGTTAACATATAGTTTCAGGTTCGTACATTGGGTTGTAACATTCACAATATCTAACATTCTAACCGATCGTTCAACGTTAAAAAGTGAATCGATTTACATCAACCAAATGTGTATAAAATCCAATTCTCGATTTGTCTCAGTAATTAGGGTCACCTACATGAGGCAGTGTCCCCATCAAAAAATAGTTCTATAAAGAACGATTAGCAATTGAAAGGTATCGGCAAAACAGTGTTTATTTGATTTAGAAAATCTGACAGTAATATTTGGTTTGTTTAAAGAGCAAGACATCGCCCGGAGAAACGGAGCGACATCATGGCGACATGTGACCGCAATCGACCAGCATTATGATGTCAATTTCAATTGCTTGCTGAGTACATCGGTAGGTATGCAGAATGAAAGAAATAACGAGCTATGTGCGCCCGTGAAAACACTATGACATTCTTATATCCTGTCCTTGGGGGACAAACGATTGTCACGATAAAAATAATTTAAATGCTCCATGTTTCTTTGAAATTGTTACGTGCTGTTATTAAAAAGTTCATTGTTAGAACGTTTACTCGGTGACCAGAAAAGCATTGGTGGATTTACAATTTGCTACGATACATTGGCAGTGATGCCTAACGAACCACCTTCGAACCTGTAAGACTTGATCCCCGGGCTTTAAACCAGACTCTTCGGCAACACTTCCTCGTCTCACGTCCACGATAAACGATGGGCCAGTACCGAAAATGATAAATCCAAATGAACCCGGCCACAACGGGCAGTTGCCCGGCATTTCCAATAATCAATGTAATTTCAGGTAATCTCGTGGAGCCGCAACTTTATTTACCCCTGATTGCTTCAGTAAATCAAAGTTGTATTTTATTGACGAGGAAATGTTAACAACCTGAACTTATTTCTTCTTCCCTGAAATGCATACATGACTGCGGGTTACAATAAATTATATCAACAGAAGGATTGTTTGGGCAATTAAAAGACAACAGTGTGCTGGTAAATGCCATTTTTAACTCATATACTAATTCTGACTTTCCTAAACAAGGTCCAAATCGGGTTAGTGTATTAAGTTACTCGTAAAGCTGTCACCTCGACTTTATTGCACTTATTTAACGAATTCCATCCATGTCAAATACTAGACAATGAGAATTAAACACGTGTAGTGTTCCACGATTGTAATTTCGCATTTCACACACACGTTATCGCCTGTAAGCGCTCTTCTGACCATTTTCCCTGCAACATGTTGTTCTTCAACTTTGTCTGAAGATGTGTACGTTTAACGCGAGAAACAGAACAAGCTGTTCCATCACCATTGTCCCAAGCGTGGTGTGCAAGCAGCAAGTGATCTTAGATCGATAAGCTTATGAAAAATGCATAACTTGATCGACTGATGCACCTTCCTATGCATATTTCAATGAGGACCGCACACAATTTCGCATATCATCGTAAACCGCGCTATTAATTATGCAGAGCATTGCAATAACAGCACAGAATAATATGTATAGAGCGTTGCACTACCGGCATTGCATAATATATATTTGATTATAGATGGCGTATAACCAATTAAGACCTCTATGAACGGGCGGATGTGACGAGTGGTACCCTCCATGAGTCATTGTTTTTAAACGAGTGTTTTGCTGAGTAACAATGGTGGTGATTCCCCAATGTTTGTTTGGCTGAAAGCAGCATGTGCTAGGCTGCGCGCCGGTGTTCTCGTTTAGCTGTAAAGTTTTGTAATCGTGGAGCAGTGCTTTGTGCAATAAAGGTGTTGAATGTGCATCTGCTAGCTGTTTTGTTGGAAAAAAGTTGCCGATGTACGAAGGGGTATGGGCTCAAAATTTTTAAACAAAATTTTGTAGGGTTTTGAGTTTAGGTTGCAGATCCAAGCTTCAATTTTAAACTGTGAAAAAATCTAAGACTTCCTATGTCAGGATTTTGAGTGACAGTCGTTTTTGTGAGGTCAGTTTGCATTGGAGAGATAGGGAAAATAATTAGTTGAACGCCTCCTATAACATTAACCGGGTCAGGGAACTTAAGAAATATTTTGATGAAACTAGAATAACAAAGACAACAAAGCCTTAAACTTGGTTTGGTTAAATAAGCTCATATACTCTCTCTATATACCCTGTATATAGTGATTAAATACTCCACTTTGTATGCATGCCGTATTTAAAAATGCTTATACGTGTACGCTTTATTTAGATAAAAGTTTATAATAAGTAAGAAGTATGGCTTCCTATATCCCCTTTACAGCTGCTTGTTATAGCAGCAAAGAGGTGTAATTGTGGGATGTCGTCTGCGCGCCATGCTCTACAGATGTTATAAAACGTCGGAAAAGGTGAAAATACATTGTACGTATACAACCACACTAACTCGCCGTAATTCGATTATTTTACAAATATTATATGTGGATTTATTGCAAGGAACGCTTACAGGCCATGTTCCAAAGATAAATATTAGAAAACGTTGCATCCACCACAATATTTCAGATTGCTCTCGCGAGGTTTGGAGGATTAACCGACTTAATTCGCCGTCAGCGATTCTTAAATATTTTCGCAGAATCAAACAAGAAGAAATTGAATTGTTTTTATCAACAAACGTTTCATAACATTCACTAAACAAGTAACCTCTGGGATTAAGTATTCGTGGGTCAAGTATAAGCAATTTGTAATATCGGATTATATTATTGTGTTTTTATTGGAAAATAATTTCTCGCTTGACATTTGACATTAATGATTTCTAAGCGATTTACCGCTGTTACTGGAATGTATAAATTAGTTAAAGCAAGTTGTTTACTGCTGAAAAAATATTTCCAGAAACCAATGAGATGCTGTTGCATTTTTCCAAAATTATCCTTTAAACGTGACTCACTTTTACGATCAACTAAAAATTGATCGTTTTAAACCACGCTCCCTCTCGCCAGTTATGGCAGAGCACAACCAGACTGTTTTGTTAGAATTGTTTAAGTTAATTGATTTGTCAATTCACCAAAGCGGACTCCAGGGACAAACGGTGATTACTTGCTTTGTTTCTATCTTTTCTGCAACCACAAATGAACTTTATCCTATTAGATCGAGGTAATTACTTTATTTCAGAGGCAATTGAAACATTGCTACACAGAGAGCGATTTAACTCAATTTTTATTGAGGTTTGCGTCATTTTAATGCGGTTGCTACATATCTTAAATGAATGTCGGATATCAGTGTAATTAAGTTTGCTTGCAATAGCTGCAGGACAGACTAGTTCACCCATCCGCTGCTACTTAGTATGAATGAGGTAGTTATTTAGTAATTACTGGTTTGGCACGATGGTAATTACACACGGGCTAATTTTATGATATAAAGCAATTTTAAAACAAAACAAATTGAACGAAAAATATGATTAAAGCCGATAGAAAAAATGTAATATTCCCATCCACTTTACAAAATAAGTAAACAAATACAAAAACAGTATTATTTAACCAGATGACACCGAAAAAACAAAGGATTGAGCAGGTGCAAACCTAAAAATAATTAAATATTAAGTGCAATTAAAAAACATCTAATTATGAAAAAATTATGGCCATTATTGTGAGGTAGATGCAGAAAAAAATAATTCTTGGGGTTGTTTTAAGGGGAAAACCAACACAGATTTTTTGTTAGATATGATAAGTATTATTTTCCTAAAACGTTAATATATAGGGTACGGGAAAGTTGAATTTACAGTCAACGTGAACACACATGGCCCGTACAGAAGTTAAAGTATGAACATGTTAACCCTTTCACCACGACGGAACTTTTGCCGTTTTTGGCACTTTTGAGTAAGGTTGCTCTTGACCTGTGTTTGCTGCGAATACTGTTGGACTTGGGGAAAAATAATCTATTACAAAGTTGTCCAGTATATAATTTTCTACAAATTAGTATTTTTATTTTTTTGATGACGTCGTAGAATTTGTAATGACGTCATAATCAATACTTCATACTCTAATTACTCGTTACTGGTAGCTTATAGAAGATAGTAATGTATTACAAAGTTGTTCAAAATGGAATTTCCTACAAAGTTACGTCGTTTATTTTTTGATGACGTCAACTAAGCGTGATGACGTCACACATGACTGACAAATATGGCATTTCATCACCAGAATCACTGTCGGCCTCGATCATGCTGGCTGCCTGATCGGCTGTAAACTACCGCGAAGTTGCCATATTTCTTCTGAGTATCATATAATAATTGAATAACAAACAAAACAAAGACGAAAAAATGAATAAATATCAATAGTAATTAGCGAAAGTCATATTAACATATGTATACATATATTGTTGAAAGATCGAAAATGACTGGTAAAAGCAAAAACAAAGATGGCTACTGCTAGTTTTATTCTCACAGCAACTAGTGTAACAGTTTTAACTCCCCAGAACACAAAAAAGCGATTGTTTACCTAAAAGTTAAACTAGATACAAAAATTTTTAAGAAAAATGTTTGGAGCAATATTACTCAAAAAATTTAAATGTAAAGGTTATGTTTTTATGCGTTATTTCGAAAGATCTATTCAAATGCTTTCCAAAAATATATAAACTAGAAAAATCCCCCAAGAAACGACTGAATTGTGCATTTTTTTTCGGGGACACTTCTAGGTTACAAATATGTAACCGTCGTGGTCTAAGGGTTAAAGTATGAACACGTTTTCTCTATTTTCGGTGCTGAAGCTCTGGCGTGCCCTCAAGACCATGCAAGACCACCGTTCCTCTATTGAAAGAGAACTGCTGAGAGAAAGAAAGAGAACTTGATAAGAGTGAGAGAATTAAAAGATACTAGAGAGAGAGCAGGGGAAGTTACAGTTCGGACGAGAATGTAAAAATGGTGGAGATGAGTCCGGTTCGTCGCTAAAAAAATCAGTTCGTCGTTGACTAACTCCAGGACGCTTGAATCCAGATCATAGGATGAGAGATTATTCCTTGACATCCTTATTCTGGCATATCCTGCGCTGTTGTACCTTAGGGGAAGAATAGTTTCACACAATTAAGGCAAAGAAGACGAACGTCAGTTATTGGTTGCCACAACAAGGTGTTATAACTTTCCTGTCATACCAAATAATACTGCAATAAAGGTAAGTAATATACCGTTCGTCGATTTTTACCAGTGTTAAATACACCGTACGAGTTTTAAGATATGGTAGACCGTTTCTAACTTTATTTGGCTTCTAGCCAACTGTTTTGGAATTACATCTCGTAATGTTTTATCAAAACACTTTTACAAATTGCTTGTGAGCTTTTTGTTATTTAACTTAACAAGCGGAAAATGTTAAACTACTTTGCCGTGACCAATAGCCGGAGTACAATATGATCATTATCAGAAATATGCAACGTGATTACCGCACTGGCATATCCGCATAGGCTCGAGGCGGAATAGCTTTCATTTTATTTGTATTGAAACTTTGTCAGTAGCGGTAATAGGAAACTAATTTCCGTTGTTAATTGATGGTTTAGCAGTCTGTTATAGAATGGAAGCGTATGAATAAGAGCCAAGACGTTACCGTCTTAAAATTGTTTAGTTACTTAAAACTAGCTTTAACTAACGTTCTAATATCGAGTTTGCTTAACCGTAGGGTGTTGCTGGTAATTCAAACCACACTGCAACAAATTTAAAGCAACTTGAAGCGTAAATTGTTCGTATTGAAGTCTTATTATAGCATTAGATTTCTGTAGTATTTGCAGGACGGGATTTCATATTTTTCTCTTACTTCACTTTGTGTGACGTGTGTATCTCTTTAATTGTTGTTTTTATTGCTGTAATTGTTTGTTACGTCATAATGTTTATGACAGCGCAGGTGGGAAATGTTGATAGCTCTGCAATTATAGGACTCGGACGATATATCTCCTATTTAGATCGGTTTACATCTGCCGAACTCTAATTGGCAACTTATAATCTTGTCATTTTTCAGTATTCAATGAGCAATAAAAGCGTTTGAAATCGCGGTGAAATATAACTGCGAAACAGTCATACTAATTAATTTAATAGATTTCAAGTTTCGGCATTTTTGGGTCGCACATATTTTTTTGCTCAAGGTTAAGTTTAGTTTATTTGCGCTCTTAAGTTACAGTAATAAAGATTACGTGAAAGAATAAAAGAGGCAGAAAAATACTAATTTACAGCAGTTAAAACAAGCAATTAAATACGAAATTATAACTTATATAAAAACTAGTTTGGCAAAAGTTCTAAATAAGGCAAATTAAGATTAACAATAATAATTCATTAAACGTGTACAAAGCGCAGCCCAATACTCAGGAGAGTCTGGTCAACGGTTGGAAATTTAAGTTATTTCTATATATATATATACTGTTCATAATTATGATGTAACTTTTATTTCAGGGACTCAAGAAAACTAGTCAACGTGACTCAAATGGCCAGTGGCAAACTTTGATTCATAAATTTTTCCTGAAACGTTTTTACTAAGTTTAAAACACAAATTTATAGTTAACCAAGGCCCTTAACTTTAGTAGCATATAGCAATAACAGAAACTGTTTCAATCGAATGACTAAAACTCTCTTTAACAAATAGCTGTTAAAACAAAGTAACTTTTGGCTCGATATTTCTGAAACAGCAATTATGGTGCTTTTTACACGTAAAAACGTAAACGCCGCAGTGCACCCTTATTAGCGTCTGTTTCTATACGGCGCGATAAAGTTAAATTTAATTATTGCCAATTTGCCACCTACATACTCAGTACAGGGTGATACAATTATCGCCTAATTAACATATATTAGCTGAGAAAATTTGCTTTAGTGTTTCCCATATAACCTAATTTCGACAGGTCAATTCTTCGTACCAGCAATTTCCGGTCGCATAAAACGTTATCTTTGTTATTTTAGCACTATATAATAAAGCGTAAATCGAATATGTTTATTAGGAGTTTTTTTTATTATATCTTTTTTTGGTATGTATTGGTTAGGTTAGGTTAGGGTTAAACAACTAAAAAAGTTATAGTTTTTTTAAAATCATTAAATTAAAAATGTCTACAATGTAAGTACTGCTCAATACCTACACAGAGTATCTCACGTAATGATTACATAAGCAACTCAAAAAGAATGCCGCCTCTACTTGAAAATCAACTTTTTTCTAAGACCTGAGTTTAGAGCGGTTAGTTGGTGTTGGTCGAACAACGTGACATTATCTACATTGCTTTGTAATCTTACGATGATTTAATTGCAACAACACTTGTTAGGTCTGTGAAAATGGCGCTACATTAATTCGTGTGACCAATTGTAGCGGTCAAATAATTTTAACAAAGGTCAAATAAACGTTTTCGTTTGAAAGTATAGATTCAAATCTAAGAACTATTAGGGGTATTTGGTAATGTATACTGCTGTAACATTTATATCTATCCCCATAAGGTGTCGTATGGGCAATTCGGGGAACGGATGGCATACAGACGAATAGTCAGACTGTCTTTTTAAATCATGTTGTTGTCAAACCACTTTTTATGGGAAATGAGCATAAAAAGTTTCAGAGCTAAATCACGTCCTTGAAATTGCGCAAACATCGGCGAGCAGCACATTCAAAATGACAAGTTAATTTCCACCATATTATCGCAATAGCCCGCTAAATAGAAGCAAAACATCAGTATGGCAGAACATAACACTATATTTATTTACCCCAAACTCAACCAGGACATCTTATATTAATCACCCTGAATTGTACGTAGACTACGTAATATTGAATAGCACTAAAATCGACAATAAACCCATCCACAACCTAACCCTTAGGACCAATTATGGTAATTCTATTATTAGATAATGGAAATTCAGAACATGTCCAATTAAGAAAATTATTTTTTTTAAATATGCAAGGAAAATGTTGGTGGGTATGTTAGTTTAGGGCAAGAATTTGTGTTAAAACCTTGTCAACATTTCAATCAAATATATCAATATCCAAAAGTCTGGCGGTTTCACTTATTTAATATATTAGTATATTCAAGTACCCAGATCTAAATAACTAGAATAAATTTACTTTAAAAAGTAACTAAAATGAAAAAGAGTTGATTTGGACAGATTCAGACGATAACTGTTTAAAGCAGCCAATTGTTCTATATATTCAACTCACAATCTAAACGATTTTCGTCTTCTCGGATTTAATCCGATTACGTGGCACGTTTGTTTGACTCCGGAACAGACATGCCGAAAGACAACGTGTAATTTTCCATTCAACCTTTTGTTTAACGTCACGTATTTTAACTAAATTAAAATGATTGGCCAAGCGAATCCTGGTGCAATTAAAAGTAATGCGAATGTTGTGCTTTGTACTTCGATTTTTAATTGGTTCGATTTAACATTGAAAACAAGGTGCGTGGTAGAATGCCATGACAGTTTATGCAATAGTTTCAATGTGTTCGCATACATTTCCACGTTGTCTTGAAAATTGCGGGTTTTAATTGTCTGTGAACTAGTGGAACCGGTGGCCGAATTCACGACATATCTCGTCCATTGACCACGCGCTAACAAGGTAGATGTGTTCTCACACAACGTAATTGTCTGGAAAGTACTTCGAACATGAAGATGTTTGTTCTTTGCATTGACAGTTTATAATGGAATTTTGCTGCTAAATGTCCATTCATATATCGGGTAGGTAAAAATACCGATTAAAAAATTAACCTAATTAAAATATTTGTTTTTTTTCTTGCGCTTCAGTCCTATTGTTTTGACGTCATAACAACACGCACTGATCACGCAGATATAATCTGTAGCACGCGGTGAACCTGTGGCTGAATGTCGCGTTGAACGTAAAACATTCTGATTGGCTGGTGATTGGATAATGCGTCGGATCACGAGACCCGCAGCATAACTTTCAACTTGCGGACAGTTTATCCAAAAACCGGTTCTGCGCGTGCTTCGTCCATTTTTGATTGCCAATTAACGGTGTCTGACAAACGACTCATCAAACCTATGCAGGTTATTGGGCTTTCCATAAAGCTTAGAACTACGTCGACCATGTCAACAACTGTGTAGAAGAAATAGTATATCCGCAATTCTAAGGTTTAAGTGTCTTTGATCGGCTAACCTGGTCATTTAGATTTTGTTCTTGCAAATCAATTATCTGATACGTGGTTCGCTTTCCCGTTTGCTTAATAACGTCTGGTATGTCGGATGTCGCAACGTATGCTTACATTTCGTACCAGTCAGAATCAGAACAAGGTGACACACCCGTAGTCAGACTTACAAATAATGCACAGCCAATTATAATACATTCGGAATTTGCTATTTGTTTAAAATTGTGTTCTTATTAAAAGGTAACGTTAACTATGTGTTTTGTAAAAATCATTTTCTTAAACGTAAAATAAACAAAATATATATTTTTTGTTTTTTATTATTTTTTTTTCAAAATTTCCGTAATAACCTAAAATTATTTTTTAACTAAATAGATAAACACGGGGTCTATGGGTTTACATTAGAATACCAGTTTGAATTCTATGTGAACTTGTGCGCGTAATCGCCATAACAAAAAATGGGATATACAAAAATTTGTGTATGTTCGTATCCGGCACTTCAATAAAAAAGGTAGTTTTGTTTATCGAAATCGGTTGTTTGTTTAAATGTTTGCTGTGTGACGTGTAAAGTGGCATCCGTGGGAGTTCTGGTGACCGTGAGAATGTTACATGGAGCAGATTGATCTGCAAATTGCTAGTTTTCTTAGTTTTCTATTACTAGCTTTGCAAACAAACGCACTAGATTACCCAGTTACAAAATTCCTCCCACGGGACAAATTCCGGGACTGTGGGTTTTAATGTTATCAAACCACTATAGATTATAGAAAAATACTACTTCAACTTTCTACAAATGCACGTTCTTTAATGTTCGAACGATTTTCCGATAAGATGAGCTAAAACTGGGCTTATCACACTGAATCTGAACTGATTTGGGCTTATCCGTCGATTCGCGATTTGGCTTATAAGTTTACTGAATGTGTCAGTGATTTTTTTTATTTATGCTATTTTTCTGGGTGAAGTTGATTCTTTTCGTAACGTCCCAGTCTTTAATCAAGTACCGCAAGTCAAACACATACTGTTTTAACGCTACCAGCAAAAATTATACATGGCCGGTTAAAACCACGAGGGCATACATATAGTTTGTTACGATTAAATTATTCGTAACCTGTCAGAGCGTCAACCAAATGGTCATGGGATCGGTACTAACAGCTAACTAGTTAGTAGTGTCCTCGGGCACTTTGGTTAAATGAAGCAAAGAAATAAAGTAAAAATGACTCCTTTATTAATATAAGGCTACTTCAGAAGGCTCTCGACTACATTTACAACATAAATTAGTTTGAAGTTTTATACATTTTCTCATATTTCTTAACCCGATGATGAACATGACTTTCCCGTTTCTTTTACTTTTTTACCAGACTATGTTTCGAAGCCATGATGCACATGTTGCTAAGACCGCTTTGTACATAATTCGGTACATGTGTGGGTTGCTTTAACCATGCGGCCAAACGTCCTGTCAGATACAGTACCACTGTTTACGCGTCTCTGCTGGTGCTATATTTTATTATATTCCCGTCGTTAGGTGGCGCAAGTTTACTAACACGTCGTTACGTAACCCGACCCAATACACATTCCTTGTTCGGTTATGTGACCTAATTGTTAACGCCACCTATACATATACAATTATATAAACTTTAGTAACATGCCCATCATTGTCAACATGTTTGCAATAATCTTTGAATAGATTATTTAATATACAGATGTGAACGAATCGTGGTGTTTAAGCCCAAGAAATTTTGCCTGGTGCGGAATTAATTGTAACATTAAATGAATACTTGCCGTATATCAATTCTTGCTTTTTTAGAAACTAAATTTCCGAAGGTGCAATACTTTCTCTTGACAAGAGGTGAATTCTAAACTGTCCGACACGAAAAAGCTAAAGGAAGGCTAAGAAGATAAGTATAGAGAAACGGCACACTAAAATGAAGATTAGGGTATTTGGGCTTAAGTTAGAGATAGAGTGAGATCTGGAGTTAAGAGTAGTGTTTGGGGCAGGTTTAGACTTAGTTTTCATAATTTTAGTGAATAGGTCCCACCCTTCCCTCCTTTCAGTGTTGTCACACGCAGCTGAAAATGACCAAATCACAAAGAGAATATCATTCATCTAATAATGTGTTTTGGGTTTTTCCTCCATGAAAGTTAAAGGTTTTACATCCATGAATGGTATACAGCTTTTCGACACTATTTACTTTTATTATAACTACCTGTAGCTAATCTAAACGAAAGTAGGTCTACATATAATACATATAAAACAAGATTTTAATTATACATCTGGATATATGTTTTTTTGTTAAAAATAAGCCTCTATCGCCCGATCTGAATATTTGTCGTTTATCATGATTTAGTTTGGTCGTCTGCGGTAAAGCTTTAAATTGTAGGCTGCTTCAAAGAAATATTCGTCCAGAAGCCAACTTACAGTTTGACTGGTAATTGGTGATCTATTGTAAGCTGGGTTTATACGGATGAGAATGGCAATTTCGAAAGTCTGCCAGTCCTGACGCCGATATTTCTCGATCCTCGATTTTGACGTATACTGACGTCATAATAACGAATCAAGATAGAACAATTCGCAGTCCAGTGTCGCGGTGGGGAGATTTTGTCAGCGTTCTGGCCGTTCTCAATTCTCTGAAAATAAATGACTAAATAACAAGTCTGAGTAATACACAAATAACTAATCTTCATTGTTGGTCTGCGTGTGGCGTGCAAAGTGCTAACAAGTCATCTTAAATGTTTTTTTTGATAGAATTACGAAATACTTGTTCTTTCTACAGACCAAATTTCGAAACAATACTGTTCGGGCGTAACGTGGCTGTCACGGGGCCTTCTATTTGTACATATTATCTTATAGGGAATATAAAAATCGCGGTCATTATCATTCGCTTCTGCTGGAACGCCTTAAATATCGTGACCGATCGAGGTACAGGCACCTACCTACATGTGTAAACAAATAATTATAACTAATTTCTAATTGACCGCCGAGTAGCGGCACTAATCAAGTGGGTTGTAGAGAAATTAACAATTATCGCCATTATACGTCTTGGAAATTCAGGTATTGCGTCATAACTCATTATCGAAAATTCCCTGTAATTTTAACGGCGTGCTGCCCTTAGTTTGTATACACACGACTCTTTGTTGAATGCGTGGGTTTATATAACACACAATTAAAAGTCGTGTCTGTTTCTCGAAATTTATTTTCTTTAACCGTGGTTCTAATTGGTGTCTTATCTAAAAATATCAACTATTTTTCAAAGAGAAACTTATATTTCCCTAACCACTCTTTTGCCTAGGGGCGGAAGACGTAAAAAAGTATCTTCGCTCAACATTGT
>CH001992.1:333299-361774 GCA_000149265.1 Ciona savignyi
TGTGAATTCATAAAAACGTTTCGTTAGCAGTGGTAAAGGTAGTTTTCTTGTAGTTTGGTGTTACTGTTCTCAAGTTGGTAAAACAAATAGAAGTTTAGATGGTCGTTTTGCGGTTTCGGAATGTGTTTTTTTTTTCATAAGTAGTCGCCACGTTTTGGATGTGGCTTTAGCATGGATAGTCAGATGACAAGTAGTTGGTTAATTGCTTGCGAGTTAAGTCAGTATCGTTTTGGTTTCAAGTTAAACTAGTCACCGCTTTTTACATAGCTGGTTGAAATTCAACCGGATAACGCAAGTTTTGCTTAAGGCGCTTACACGTTCGGCGATGGATGCACACCCTAATTTGTTATCAATGCATTTATAATTGCTGAATTAGAATCTATAGTGTAACTTGCAAAATACGGAAGGATATTTTATAGTTACAATGAAAAGAAATTATTAAGTATACCTATATATGTTTCAATCTATAAGTTTTCGATAAGTTTGTTTATCAGTCTGTGGTCAGCGGAGCTAATCCGTACAAACTAAGTGTACACGTTCGACATGTTATTTGGCTGCAAAAATTTCGTGTTCAGTAAAGTTTTCTTTCAGGTTTTAAAGAAAAATGCAATATATATTTAAATGCATAAATGTAATGTTTTAACGTAAAGTTGTTGTGAAAAAATATTTAACACACATTTTTGATTTGCAGATTCGTCTTGGAACACTGATTGTCACGTGATAGGCTATTCCGCAAGGAATGTCATAGAGTCACGACGAAATCATTCTTATAATCGATGATATATTTTGTATCTGTGGTGAAGACCGTTTTATAGCTCGTGGACACGAGCAAGGCAAAGAAATACACAGCGAAGCAACATGAGTTTAAAAAGTGTACGCAAAGCCGTGCGCACCTTTCTTGGGGTAAAAAAGAAGACGAACGATAGTGTTTCACATCATCCACCTACATCGAACTCGAACCTCCGAGATAACCGCAGAAGATTTGGGAGCGAAACTGCCCTCGGTGAGAGGCGGGATCAGAGGTCTCTTCCTCGTCGATCTAATTCCAGTGTTGAGGGTGTCAGGTCGTCTACATTGCCCCGAGCGACCCGGGAACGCATCGAAGAGTGGAACCGAAACGCGTGTCCCGATGATGCGAGTAGCCAAGAAGAATTCATGCGACGGACAATCTCTGGGTCGTCAAGGAGATCCGGCTCTAGACTTAGATCCTCTCAATCAATGAGCTCATTTGATACTCGGCAGCGCAAACCTCACAGAGACAGTCGCTTCCAGGACGTCATTTTAACGAGTAGGAGAAAGTCGAATCGAGATTTGGGCTCCATTAACTTGTACAGAAATGAGGGGATCACTGAAAGTGGACTAGTTGAACCAACCTCTCCTAATGAAAGATTTACTGCCTCTGTCTCGAGCCGGGACGACATCAGGCGTGATATGAGTAAGACACTACCAGCTACGAGGTTCCTCGTTTTCAATGCCGAGGTCGAACGATGCTAGAAGTCGAACAATCAGTCACTCATCAATGGCAAGCGAACGATCTAGTAAGCTGTATGGAAAAGCTTGAGAAAATGAGCAGGCAGCTTAATAAAGCCACAATGGTTTCGCAACAAAACGAAAAATTCGAGTCGAATCCCTGAACAACTCGCAGCTAAACGTCCATACCAGAGGTCTAAATCCACAGGTAAACATTAATTCTGTCCTTTTTGGGATTCATGTGAATAATCAATTAACCTTAATTTTACATAAAAATCAGGTTTAGTGGCCATGAGAAATCGAGTTTTATTAATGTTCATGTCACCTCCCAAGTAAATCGGGGGAAAACACGGAAAAGTTATCACACGGCAATTATCTAATATCTCTCGTTCATTATCCGGCTACCGAAATCTATTTGTGTTTAGTTTAACGCAAATTGCGCAAAAAGAACCTCGTTTCTAAAGGGTTAACCATTAATCCACTAGGTTTAGGTGAAATTTTCTAAGTCCTTCTTACTTACACTGTTTCTCACAACAAAAATGTCATGTTTTAATCAAATTGTCAATTGCAGGAACGTTTAAATTCAGTCGATTCCAAAAAGCCTCATCGGACAGAATCAAAACGTGAGATCCTATCCAACATTAAAACTGTGGACGATGGCCGAGATCAAGAAAACATTAATTTGAGCAACAAAATTAACCCGCCATCCAGACCTAAAAGTTCGAGCACTTTACCGCGGCGACGAGTTCCTGCCGACTGGAATGTCGAAGTCGATAGAAAGCCGCGTTTGATGGACAAACAGCACCATCTGAGATCCGACAGTCTCAGCTCCGGTTATTCCAGTGCAAGTGGGAGCCCTAACTCAAGAAACCGATCCAGTCAGGAGGAAGACGAGCGGTCCATTTCAATGTGTTCCTATGCCAGTCACGGTTACCCACAGGAGCAGCAACTAAGGCATCACGAACCGATGTACCAAGATGAAGGCATCTACGGTTATGGATCGTACGGTTACCCGTCGTCCAGCATATACGAGGACGAACTGCAGCAGCACAACGGATGGTTTTATTTACCGTCACATCAAACTAACAACAGTTATCCATATTACCCTCAAAGTCAGCAGTACCACCAAATGCCGCATTATCCGATTCAATATCCGTCCATGCAATACACTGGGGGAGAGGCTGTAAATATGTGTGATCAATCCTATCTCATGCCTCAATATCCAACGAATTACAATCAGCAGTGGGGTCCACAGAAGTACGGTGGGCTTACCGACTCTTTTCTGGACCCGACTGTGGCAGAAACTCCGCTTGCGGCTGCAATTTCAAGTACCAGGGTCCCGTCGCAAGATTTCAGCTCTTGCGAGAGTCCCGATAGCTCGAGGTCCGACTGGAAAAAGTACGGCTCGTTTCGGTATCGCAACGGCGAAAAGACCATACTGTCGGGTGACTCACGTCGGCGGAAAACCGTCCGATTTTCACAAACTGTGAAGCAACGGATTGAGACAGATGCGAGTGAGATGGAGGACTCGACTTCCATCATGAAAGGATCTCATGAGGATGAAGAGGAAAAGCAATATGATGCACCGTCCGCATGGCGAGCGTCACCGGCTGATCCCAAACCGGGATGCAGAAACTCTTTATCTGAACCGATTTACGAATTTCCGTCTGGTCACATAGAGAATTCGTGTATGTGCTCAGACTGCATTCTTGCAAGGCAGAGCTGCCAACTTCAGCCCGCCATGACTTACGCTTATTACTAACCACTCGAATTGACATTGTTCACTTCTATTTAAATAAGGTACGCATCGTTAACGAAAAGGATTCTTCATTAAAGGAAAAGAATAAATACCACTGCAAATACCACACCTTTCACTTCTTATATTGTTAGCCGCAATGTGTATCCTTAAACATATACACAGATGAATTAAAGGCCCTGGGCCATACAACACAGTTGAAGAGCGGAGACTGAATTTCCTTTGTATGTATTTTAGCACATGACGTGTTTTTGTCGTTGAGGTTGCTGTCCAGTTTATTTTATCGTTTTATGTCGAATTCGCACCGCATTCCTATATAGCACTTGCTGAAAGAGATTATATAGCTACTTTTCACCGTGTACCGTGCAATTTTGGTTGTTTTATTGCATGCCAAGCAGCATAATTCGCATGTTCGTGTATTCCTTCGCCGTAACCATTAATGTCCCTATAATTTCCTTGTAATTTGCTAACACTCAAGCATGGTTTAAATTGTTGCCCATTTTGCTTTATACGCAACTCACTGAAGCATTATTTCAAAATATATAGAGTGTCATAAATTGTGCAACGATCATATAGTTTAAGTTATAAAATGGTCCGGCCTACTCGGAACTAATTTAAAAGAAGTAAATCAGCTTTTGTTTTTACGAAAATTTATAGCTATGATAAGGAGAAAGTCATATCAGCCATGTAATAAGATGTGACACGTAGTTACGATATAAAAATGTACGATATGATTGATGCGTAGTTGACTAATAGCCAATAATCGGGTGCACACCGACGCTATGGTAATATATAAAATTGCTTATCTAAAACTGTGTATGGATTTTGATAAAACGGCACAAAGCAAATATTGCTTCTGTATTTCTGCGGTGCTTTTCTTATTAACAAGTTTTTAGTTTATTACTTTTTCGTTCCCTTAGAACAAAAATATGTCTTCCATCAAAATCTATACAAAATTCTCAGCCAATAATGTTTAAAAAAATTAACTTCACATTGTTAAACTTACAATAACAATTCAAATATTTTTTTTTTGCTTTTAGTAACAGTGATTTTTGCTTTTAACCCAATTTATTTTAGGGTCTTTGCAATAATGTTTGTTTGTGGTTCATTTGCGATAATACTATATGTTCGACACTTTGAGTCTTTATGCATATTGATTGATTTGATAACTTGTTTAAAGAGCGTAACATTTTTCACAATTTCCCGATTAAATCTGATCTTTATTATCGATGGCATTCGTCATTTATTTGTTACATGTCTCGGTTTATATTTTCCCTTTCGTCTTTTAGCCATGAGGTTATATAGGTAAACATATATTGGTGAGTTAATGCTTCTTCTTTCTATTACCCGTACAGGTCATAGGATCAAAACCAGTCGCAAGCCTGTCGATTTTATTTATATCGATTTATTTGTACAAGACTGGACATTGCCTGAACCAGGTGGATTAATAGGTAGTAAAAAAACTAAAGAAAATCTCTTAATTATACACAAGAAAATAATAAAGTTAAAAAGAAAAAACAATAAAGTTAAAAAGAAAATGACACGTTGCCATGATGGTTCCTAAACATTTTGGCTTTTTTTGAATCTGACCCATAAGAAAGTGGGTGAAGTGACCACTTTACTGAAAAGGATTAGACTATGAAAAAAGTGGGTGGTATATATCATTAGGCACATTTGAATATAAAGGCAACCTAAGTATTGGTTAAAATAATCGTTTCATCACGCACACTATAAGCATAACATAGGCCCCTTTTAAACATGTTTAATATTTTATTTTTCCAGGTAAATACAAAATTAAAAAAAAGTTTTGTGTCTTCAGTCTTTAAGTTTAAAAAGAATGAGAGTGGTCAGAGCACAGAGGGCGGTTGCAAAATAAACTTGGTTGGACAGCTATCTACGGAAAACAACTGATATGCTTCAGGTTTTTTTAATAGAGAAGTGCCCCTTACGTGCCCTATCTATCAACGTGGTCGATTAGCTCAAAAAGTAATGTTTTCCCCGATATGTTTGTTTGTAACGAAGCCAGCTTGTTTGCTTCTGGTAATTTAAGGTAGCCCTTAATTTTTTACCGCTACTAATATCGCTGGCTGCTATTTTATAGTCGGCATTCATTCAAGTTATGGGCCGATAGTTTTTAGGGTGCACATTGTTTCTATCTTGTTTGGAGATTTATGTCACAACTCCCCAGTTCATTTGTATCAAAGAAGATCCCATCTCATATGCATGATTAAAAGCATTGACCATTATTATTAATGGTTATTATTAATTAGAATCATTTGTTTCTAACTCGGCCCAAACTGCCATGTAGATGGTGTAGGCCTATAACCAATTAAGACCTCTGTAGCCTACACGGCAAAATGTGACAGATGGATCCCTCCTTAGTCATTGCTTTTAACAAGTGCTTTGCTGAGTAACAATGGTGGTGATTCCCCAATGTTTGTTTGCTTTGAAGCACCATTTTATAAGCTGTGCGCCGGTGTTTTCGTATGGTTGTAAAGTTTTGTAAGAGCTAAGCAGTGCTTTTTGAAATAAATGTGTTGAATGTGCATCTCTTACTATTTATTTTAATTTAGTTGTCGAAATCCTTCTGTAGTCCGCTATTTTTTGCGCTAACCATTTCTTCGGGGGGTTGGGGAGATTCAATCATAGGTGTAAGTTGCGCTTCGATGTTATTTTTCTCCGCATTGTATCTGTTCTTCTTCCCGCTGGCATACTTTATATTGTGTGGCTTCTAGGTCGCACTTTAACGCTTTTCAGAGTATCTGCGGTGACACAAACCCGTTCGACCACGTCCAAGTTGAGTGTTACTTTTACTATGATGTGGTCCGATCGAAGCTTGGGATGATTTCAGTTTCAGTTTTGTCCAGCAATGTCTCGGTTAAAAGCACAAAATCAACTTTCTGTTTGTAATCGCGTTTATTGTTTTAACGGTGGGTGTTTCACCCTAAACATGTCGTGCAACCCGGTATTTTTCTTCCAAAAAGATACCCCGAAGAATGCCATGCTTTTCAAATCCTTCGATTTTCTCCATTTTGTCACTTATGACACAATTAAAATTACAGTCTAGGCCTATAAAGATCGTCGTTTTAAAATTTGGTGTATATTAGTATCTCTATGCTATTTTCACCACACGTACCCATGACCAATGAAGCGAATTAAGAATTTCTAATTGATGTTATAATAATTTTATAAATTAAAAGAATTAACTTAGTAATTTAAATAATTATCTTCAATTCTAATCACATGCCTATAATTAGTTTTACTTGGATTAAATCGATTGAATAGGCACGGGTATGATCTGTAAGTTTACATTTTTCATAAGAAAAACATTTTAAATTTTTCAATGGTGTACAGTAAGTAGGCCTACCATACTTACATGATTTGTACTAATAGGTGTATTACATGCTCACCAGTATAAGTTCTGCATAAAATTGAAAAACCGTAAAAAGACTAATAGGGCCTGTTTCATCAGCGGTAACTTACTTGTTTAAGCCCAATGTCGGTGTTGTTGAACCATTCGGTTAGATTTGAATCCACAAGATGATAATTCGTCAGAAATCAAATGTATCAGATTACGTATTGTATTGCATTTTGTATATGACAACAGCTCTCAGCAATAAGTTTGTTTTAAGCTCGTTGGGATTTCAGTATCCTACAATCTTCCAAGCATGGCAAACATTTGTATCTTTGGTTCTGGTTCAAATGTTTTCAGGTGCGGTACTTTATTGTCTTTTTTACAGCAATAAATAATAAAGCCGCTGCATTTAAAAGTCAGTTTGTCCTTATTATTTACACTTTGTACAAATGTTATAACTAAATAAAGTGTAATTACCCAATAATGTTCCTGTATAGTACCGGTACATGTTTGTTAAATAAAACACTAGCGAAAATATAATATGTTGATAAATACTTATTATAGTTTTTTTGCAATTTTATAAACTGGTCCACATTTGTCCAAAAACCAAGTTAACTATTATTTTTAATTATAATTAAACTTAAAGACATATCGATAAATTTAAGGTGTTTAAAATTGTTTATAATGGATTGATGCAAATTTAACCTTTGGATCTTGGTAAACGAAATCAACCCGTTTAGTTCATTGGTAGTTCAACGGATGTCAATCGAGACATGGTGAAATATAAATCAGGCGCTAACTAGTCTGTTACTGCTAATGTAATATTGCAATGTTCCCTATTGAACCAACACTGCTTGGTGACCTGACAGTATGCACAATGTAATAACACAATTGACAGTGATTTTCTATTCTAATCACACTTATCTGTAAACATAACTTTAACCTAACTTAACATTGCTTAACGTAATTAGGTATATTAAAAGAGGTACGAAGAATTTAGCAATAATCACTTGCAAAATAATTTTACAACTATGATCTATTTTTCAGGCAATCCTCTAAAGCACATCACTTTATCTGAAATTATACCATGGAGTCCTGCAATGCTGTTTTATGTAACAAGCATATTTTCTGGCTCAAAGGCTCTTGCTGCTCTTCCAGTTCCAGTATTTTTGTTAAGCCACGGTGTTAGTGATGCTTGCCTTATGCTATGTGACAATCACCTACCATCAGGACTAACACATTTAAGCATTCCATTAAAAATATCAGGGTTACTACTATCATTATGGAGTGTTATGCGAGAGGCAACATTGCTTGATATTGTTTGGTTAGTTGTGTACAGCATCTCCTTAGGTGCATATAAAAGCGTTGGGTTTTGGTACACAAGCCCACAATGGCCATACTCTGGTCTCACCTTGGCACAAAGACAATATTTAAATAACTTGTTTGGATTTCTATTCCTCTTGCCAACCGCAATTTTACTTGGCCACCACCAAGATGTCCACAGAGATTTCCCACATTTGAGAAAAGTGAACTTTTATATTGGCTGCTTTGTTAGTGCTGTAATGGGTTGGGCAGTAAAACGAAAATGGGCAGTCATAAGTGGAGGATTTTTTAATGCTCGTATTGAAATGGTCCAGCTGCTTGCCAAAGTCACCACCTTGATTGCTTCTATGCATATTTATCCATTGAATCATACAATATTGCTATGGATTTCAATTTTTATTGGGTTATCTGGAGATGTCTTGCATATTATTGGAAGTTTGTATGAAGAAACAGAAGTTCGGCAACATGACATGAATGATGTTTTAGTGGGTCAATAAAGTTTTCATGCAGGCCATTTTCAGTTTTAACAAGTGATCTTTTAAATACTATGCATTTTTAAGTGGAGTTTTCTTTGGTGGTTTGTTTAGATTTATTATATGTACAATGAGGCATGTCTCGTAATCACCATGCTACAACCGGCCTGCTGCCATCTTCAAAGTTTTGCTTGACTTCTATTAATATTTGTTAGTTCCACTGTTGATCTGGACTATATTAACCCAACAATTTTATGCCACATTGAACACTGAATTATTATGTGAACCACAACGAGTTATATAGAATACCACTGTAGAAGTAGTCTTCTGGTACGTGTTTGATTTTGTGTGAATTTTGCCTTTGCGTATTTTGTTAATCAAAGTAGTTTTAAAAGTGGTGCAATACACTGAATTTACAAGTTTAATTTATTTTCAATTAATGCCTGAAAAGCTCTTGAATTAAAACTGAAGTTTTAAAATTTTACAAAGTCAATCGGCAGTCTTTATATGGATAGGATTTTCCTGTTTATTCCCTCGACTTGTAAGCGAATGGGGCGTTATTATACGAGTAATCGTCAGATTACCTCGCGAATAAGTAAAATGGGGGGGTTACACGGGGAAGTTTTAAATCTTTATTTTAAAAGGACAAGTACTTGTCTTGAAGATGAAGAGTAGACATAGTATTAGTAGCTTTTAGAAGCCGAAATAAATGCATTGAAGGTTCGTAAAAGGTAAAAATAAATTAAAGAATAGTAAAGAAAAAATTATATAGTGTCCGTTTGACATTTTCTTATTTTATTCACCTAAAAATTTCCTTACAATTTAAAGTGAATAATTCTTACCAGTTCCGAAATATCAACTGTAAAAGGATAACCGGTGCCAAACATTCGCTAAATGACAATATTGCTTATATTCTTTATTTTTTGGATTTTCCCTTAAGCATTTTACCCAGAATTTGCCACTGTAGATCTAAACCATATTAGATTACACCACAAGAAGAATTAAATCTTGGACATTTTTTTATAATTATATAAAGCGTAAATAACTGATCACTATTTTCCGTAGATTTTAAATAAATGGGATTTCCCAGGGTTAAAGATTTAGGTCATACGCATCATTTTACCAGGAATAGATTTGGGTCATAAGCACCATTTTTCTTTGTATTTACATTTTGTATATTATTAGCTTAGTTTTGTGTTTTCACCTGATTTATTCGCGTAATAGGACATTTATACACATAAAAGGCATTAAGATATGTTAGGATATTTATGTTTATCCCCGTGAATGGTCAAACCAAGGGGGAAAACACACTGGCAATCGTCACCGGAAATATTGCAGAGGGTTGTGTATAATTCGCACATTCTTTTAATTTAGTAGAATCCGTTAATCTGCTCTGGCTTTAGGCAATGTCGGTTAAGTGCCTAGATAACGGAAATAAAGCTACGATATCAAGACGTATTAGACCATATATTTCAAACCCGGTGTTAACAAGGTCAGAGCGTGTTTATACATCACAGTTCAAAAACTCTGCATTGCACAGCCGTGTTTAAACTCCAAACTTGCAGAATTTTATGCTTAAGCATGCTGAGTTTTATAGGGAGAATTTAATATCTTTAATACATAAATTGTATTTATAATCTTATTTTATATTCGTACATTGATGAGAATGCTTATACATAACGCCAACCAGAAACGCACTAAGCTATATACCTTGAAAATGCATATATTATTTTATTTTTAGTTCTACGAAACATTTTAAGTAAAGCAATAAAGAAAAGAAATGCAATAGCTCGGCACCTGGTTAAACTGGTATAAACATTTGAATTAAATGCGTCTCTGAGAGACAACTGCGTCTCTGACACTTAAACTAGATACCATCAAGGTTGACCCAACCACTAAAGATATGTTGAAGATTTTCTCTTTGTGCGTCAGCCAAAAAGAAATTGAAAATGTTGCGTTTAACGCGAGTTGGTGGTCTTAAACCCTACGTTCAATATGTCCGTACTAGGCGAATGCTGGCATCCACCCTTCACGTGTAATTCCACAGCGTGCAATCCACGTACGTTCGGGGAGTTTTGTTCTATTATCCAAACGTTTCTTGCCAACTTTACTTATCCCCTCCAGCGGTTTTACTTTCACAAATACAGGGCAACACCTCCACCCGGGCACACGACAAATACATCACACCACCAGGCACACGACAAATACAGGGGACACTTGGGCATACGACAAATACCGGGCATACTTGTCCGGCCCGCTGGTCTAACGGTTAAGTGCGTCGCCTTTCAATCAAAAGGTTGCAGGTGCGAACCTGGTCGCTATAGCTAGTCGGTTGTGTCCGTGGGCAAGGCACTTTACGGACATTGCCTGAACCAAGCGGATTAATGGGTTCTACCAAATTAAAGGAACGTGTCGATCATATACAACAATAGCTCCGGTAACCCGACGATGGGCGCGAGGTGATCTGACGATTGCCCGTGTGTTAACCCCCTTGGTTTTCCCATTCACGGGGATAAAGATAAATATCCTATCCTATCCTATACCCAGACAAATTGTACTCCCTATTTAGAACAGCCTAATCCTACAACTTGTGTGACACGTGGATAACAGTATATACCTACAATGTAATGGTCCCATTAAAGATTGCTTAAACTGTTTTGAAGACGCTGATTGAAACGGAACCGGAATACAATCATGCGAACAATCATGCGAACAATTGTGCTTAGTATATACCTTGCAGCGCAACTGTACACGCACATCATTCGAAGATCGAACAACCACAATGAAGGAACTGATCGGAATCATCATTTTCTGTGCTTTAAGTAAGTACTGGGATTTTTACGTACTTATCACAGTGTACATACCTTACTTTTAAATAAAATAATTGTGGTGTCATGCAAATTATAGAAAATATTATAATCTTACTTTCTACCTAGAAAAATAAATGTTGTGGAGGGTTTTATATAATTGTTCTGGTGTTTAACTGGTGTAGAATATAACGACGATTTGCGCTTTGTCAATTTTTATTTCTTCACGACCTAGAGTGGTGTGGTTGCCCTTTGCGTATTTACAAGGAGCAAAAACGTAAACACCTTAATAAGCTCAGTCGTTGTCGTTTGTTTGTGGCCTTACTATCAAACACATAACTTAATGTTTGTATTATAGGCACGTATGCGCAACCCACAATTAACTGCACTATGGCTCCTTACTTCAGGGTAAGATTTTGAAGACATAAAAAGCGTGGTTTTGAACAAAAATCATCTTTTCGGTGGCTGTTTTATACTATTCTTATAATTATGTAAAAAAAGGTATTTTAGCATACAATTTGCATTATATAATTTTGGATAGAGAAAAACTATCTAACAATTTATTGTAATAAGTTTCCAATAAAAAACTCATTATAGTTAGGCACAAAATAAAGGATTTTATCATATACAACCCTTATTTCAATTTATAAAGAAAACTTCTATTTGTGTGACGCTTACCGTAAAACCTATATTTCACCGCCATGACGATTTATTTTCAACTTTTCCTTAAAAGTGACGTTCTATTAGAGGTGACGTTCAATTGGAGATTGGCGCTCTATTTTTCGACCAGCTGGTCAGAAATTTAAAATGAAATGTATTAATGAAAAGAAAAAATTTACGTCACACGGGCATGAGTTCATTTAAATATACCGCTAAAAAAACTTTTTCGTCTGTTTGGTAATAGCCGGTTTAGAAGGCACAAGAAAGACTGCTATTGATTAATCTTTCCTTTATTCAATTCAAATTGTTTGCTTACCGCATTAGTGCTGCTTATCGTGACGTGATACTGCATTGTTACTACCGGTATGTTGGTTGGTATCTTTTAAATGGCTTTTAACTGCTAGATTATATAAACTTAATCAATTTTATAATTACCGGAAGAGATCTGCTAATACAATTCCGCCGCTAAAAGTGGTGTTCTATTAGAGGTGGTGTTCAAATCAGGGTTGCCATTTGGCCTTTTTCACGGCCAAATATCAGAAATTTGGCCGTACCAAAATCGTCCTGGACGCAAAAAAAATAGTTTGGCCGTGCGGAAAAATCTGGCCGAATTTGGCCGTATAAGCATATTGTCAAGTTTTTGGCCGAAGCGTCATATTATTTTTACGCTAAAGTAGAAAAAAGGCAAAAAGAGAGACAGAAAATGGAAATAAATTAATATCAACTGTCTCATTCACGAATCACAAAGCTGATTATGACGTTTTAAAATAAAATAATAACGGTATGCATTTCAATATAGTAGTTGAACGGGTTTAACAAATCTGGAGGGAATTAAAATTATACAATTTTTCACCAAATAAAGAGGTAAATAGCCCAATTGGCTAAATTAAATAGTTTATTTTGCACTTGATACAAATTGGCCGAATTTTGGCCGTAAAGCAAAAACAGTTTGGCCGTAAAGCGTACTTTGCGTCTGGCAACCCTGTAGAGTTGGCGCTCAAATAGAGGTTTTACGGTATAATTTTAGATAGAGAAAAACTATGTAACAATTTATTGTACTAAGTTTCCTATAAACAATCATTATAGTAAGGCACAAAATAAAGGACTTCATCACACCCCTTATTTTTATAAAAAAAAAGACTTGAGATTTTGTGACGCTTAGGCCTATATATAGTATACTCCACTGTCAAAATTGCAGCGGCGAGTTAATAATACGTCTTAACTCATTAACCTTTCCAGACTAGACAACGATACGTTGTCCAAGCTGAAAGCTACCGGAAACGACACGTTGGCTATATCGCTCACCTGTCCGAATAGTACCGATACGATTAAACCAGAATGTAAAACCACTGCCGACAACCCACGCTTCATGTTTAACCTTACCAAGTGTCCTGCAAATTATACGGTGCTGAAATTATCATCTTATCGATAAAAACTTTCATTTAGAGATAACTTTAATTTTTTGTTTTTTTAGACCAATGGAACACACCTGACAGTTTCATACTATATATGGAACATGCCACATTTAAACAAAGGCTTAGTGGTCCAGAGATACAAGGCCTTATGGATTTGTTTAGTATGTGTGTTTCCAAAGAAACAAATGATTGAATTCGGTAAAATAATACCACAAATTCAGTAAGTTTGTTAAAAGTATTATATAAGATTTGTAATTAATTATAAACATTTCAGGAAAATTAAAGTTTTTCAAGCTATGGCGAATGGCCAATTTCTTCTGGACTTGGGGTTTTATGCTTCCAGCAACTATACGACTAAACTTTTAGCCGGTGCAAACATTAACGTTCCGAATAACGTATACGCCAAAATCCTTCTGGTCGGCGTTCCTAGAAGCGTGACCAGTTTTATCGTACAGGTGACCAGTTAATCGCTCAAACATTTTTTTTAATTCTAAAAACAAAAATCTGTGGGTACTTATGAAACGTATGCCCTTTATATAAAATCTGAAATCTGGCTTATAAAGGACGAAAGTTAGATACATAATTTGCTCACTTTCACCCTCGTTATGACCCCTTTTACCATGTCGTTTTTTTAAATAATTTAACCATACATGGTCATGATGTTTATGACTTTATTTTTTTGTATCCCAATGGGAGAATCTCCATCAATCGTAAAATTCTTTCTGTCGTGGAGTATTCATCATGGAATAATGTTAAGCTTTAGTTTATTTTATTTTACCGTGCTAAAAACACAAAGTAGGACCTTTGATAAAAAAATTAAAAATGGCTAAAAGGCGGCAAAACGACAGTTGTTTAAACACGTCTATAATCCAATCAATTACTGACTTTAGGTATTATGTAGACGTGGCAACGTAAAGCTCGTGCTCTAAGCTAAAACAAAACCCGAAAATCAGGCATCCTGCGTTTGAGTCATTGTATTTATCACATCCAAAAAAACATCCTACCGGAAAATAACATTTATATTCAGACAATACAATGCTGGGCTACAGACGTAAACGACCCGAACGCTCCTAGAAGATACGATCTAATATCGCACAGGTTATTATGAACTGCTACCAATAATAGGTTTGTATACGCCTTAATGTTTTCTGTTTCAGTTGCCCTGCTGATATGTATACATGGTCGACTCGAAACTACAACTCGACCTATGCGACTTTTCACTTCAGTTCTTTCACGTGGACCAACGTATCGCTTTCAATTCAAGCAATCTATGTGCACTGCATGGTCTGCATATGCGATCTTAACTTGAATGCTACATGCAACAGCCTTGTAAGAAAGCATATTTATCACAGCATTACTAATATAGTGTATACTACACGGCGTTGTATGGGTTTTGTATTTCTTCTCTGGTGTTTCGTAACACAATTAAAGTTATCTCTAAATGAACCAGGTACTCAACATATTAATCTGACGACTTTGTTTTAGACATGTGCTCCTAGAATACGTCGAGATGTCTCCACGAAAGCGTCTCAGACCATCTCAGCTGGCCCACTTTACATCACTCCTCACCACACTCCAAATCTGTGTGACCAGGTAGGTAATAGAGATATTTCGAAAATAACATTTGCAATCCCGAGTTGTTTCAGAGCGGTTGTTCGGACATATGTACGATGATAGGTGGCATGCCCGTGTGTTCATGTACTGGGGGGATGATGCTTGCTGATAATTTGAAGACATGCGTCGGTAAGTCTGCCAAGTGTTTATTTATATGTATATGTATTTCCATTTGTCATTTAGAATTGTATAGCGTTGTATATGATGTTGCTTCTAATAGTATATTACTACAAGCAAACCTGCGTTTCAGTTCAACTTTCATTTTGTATTTTAGATTATGTGCCTTAACACGAAGTTCTATTAAGTACCCCCCCTCCCCCATTAAATAATTCATACTTAATTTTCCTAACAGCCCTTGCGGATGACGTGTTCAGTTCAAAATCGATGTTCTACATTCTCGGCATTTCGGTGGTACTCGTTGTTGGAGCTTACTTTTGGAAAATTAAGTAGTTTTAGTTGGAACAAGACTTCAAAATTCTACCGCTATTGTGTTTCTTTTAGTTTTAACATAATTGGATAATGTTATTTACGTGTATCAAGGTAAAGTTTAATAAATATAACGGATGAGACCAAGTATACTACGTTTCTGATACTAAACATATAGACTCTTATAATACTTTATAAAGAACTTTATAAAGGTACAGTCTTACTTTGGTTTCATGACAATAAAACATTTACAACTGAAAATTTACAACCAGCACCTTACATTTTAACCACTTGACAATTTATAATTGAACCGCTACAAGCTAACTCTTGTAGAATCTTTGCTGTCTACACATTCAGGTAGGCTAGAACCAACAAGCTCTCCGCCAGATAGATTATTGCAATCGATTTATTACAAAATATTTAAACATTAGAAAACGACAAAGAAGCACAAATAATGCTAGGATCCTCATCTTTATCTCCGTATATGAAAAAAAAACGCAAGGGGCGTTTACACACGGGTAATTCTCAGATTAATTCGTCATTCTTGGGTTATTGAAGCTATTCCAATATACGTTGTGTAAAAACGGAAACCAATATTGCCCTGGGGTAATAACGACACAAAAAAGTGTTGTCCGCCGAACAGCTTGGTGGGTTAATGTTGTAGATTCGAAACTGATCGTGGACATCGCCCAAGGCCAGTGGACTAATGGGTTCAAAATTTGGGGAACGGCTCAAAATACAAGCTGGAATAATAGCAACAAATTAAACAAAAAAAAACACTCGGCTTTACGATAAGTTTTCGTTTCACAGCGTCAAACAGTTGCTATGGACTAGGGGACTAGGCTATAATACTTTGTGGGAATTCCACACGAGTTTATAATTGTATTTCTATGTGTTTTTAATTATTAATTCGTTATGCCATGTGTCCAGATTTTGTGCATGGGAAGCTACGATTAAATTCCTGTTTTTGACAGCGCAGTCGATGAATTATTTCCCCAGTCTGTTTAACGCCGTCCACGCCTCGTGTATACAAACATGTGTTTCCTGTTATGTGTCTTATATAAACTGTATAAGATTTTATATTATCAGAGAGCATTTTGGTATTGCCTTGCTTGGCTTTGCCGCTTTCTCAATCTTTTACCTTATTTACCTAAGCTATGTCCTGTGTACAGCGCTCTTCCTGACTGCACCTTGCGTAAATACCTAATAAATACCTAACCTCTGTTCACCCTTTGTCTTTTACCCTGCTCTAAACCCGTCCAAAAGTAGTGCGCTGCTACAACTTAAAACAAATATAAACATAAGGATGGCACTTTATATTTTATGTGTTTTTAAATGGATATAACATAATAAAGGTTATGTCATGCATCGCGGAAGTTTGGTCAAGATAACCGTCAAACCGATCTCGACGTACATAATTATTAGTAATAAAATAGGAAGATAGGATAGGATAATCGTGTTTATTCCCGTGAATGGAAAAAATCAAGTGACGTTAATACATGGAAAGTTGTAATGGCTTGGTTATTGGAAAAATTAAGTTTTAAAAATTAGGTTTTTCTTTGTAGTAGTTTTTATTATTGGTTTAGCCGTAGTATAATCTTTTTTATTTTAATAAATTAAAGGCAGTCAGGTCTCACGATTTGGCGTTAAAATAGGGTTCTGGGACCACACACCTCTTAAGCCCTCCCTCATTCGTCAAAACCTAGTCGTTTCGGCAAGGATTACTGTTTAGCGTTCCAAAGCGACCTACGGTCTAACGCGGTAATCTAAGTTACAAACTTATCGCATTGGATCGTAAGCGCATAACGTAGCTCAACAGTAATCGCAATGCAGACAAATCTTGATGGTTTATTGTGCAGTTTTGGGTATAAGCGTTTATATTTATTCTTACGTTAATTATTATAGCCTTTGTCTAACAATTCTTTTGAATTTTGTCGGTGTATATGCCATGGTGCAGCTTATACCAACAGATTAGCCTTTTAAGCACGAATTTAACCTAATTTCTAGCTTTCGTTTAATATATAGGCTACCGTATTAATTGTGAAATAAATCAATTACATATTTTTAAGAACAACAGAATATAGGGAAAAAGGAACCAACTTAATGCAGCTAAAACTGTGCATAATGCAGATGCAGCCTGACATGCGCAAGATTATCTCGGGAAGTGTCATTCCATTGGCTACTCTGCAGGGCAGATTTGGGTACCCCCACAATATTAAGTACTAAAATGCAACATATTTTAATCCTCGCTGAAGGGTATTTTTTACAACTATGTCTAGCGACGATCCCAGTACCCATCTAGGCCGCAATCCAAGCTCTGTTGGCCTTAGTCGGTTGTGACCTAAAACATAAATATCCCATCCTAGCCACATGCCAGCACCCTTTCTTCACCACTTCCAGCATCACATACAGCACCATTCCAGCACCATTTCAGCGCCACTTCCTGCCCCATTCCATCACAACATCCACCGCCACATCTAGTTTCGCTTAAAATTGCAAAATGTAACACATGTTACTATGTAAGTAACACAGTCCGCTTATAGCGCATATAAAAACATAGCTCATATTGCTGTAAGCGTTATATTATAAACGGATTGGTTGCTGAGATCGTCTAAATTTCGTATAATTTTTTAATGGTTTGTAAAAAGAAGGAGCAATTGCGTATAAAATTAAACATACTGCATTACTTTGGCAACGGCGTCATTAAAGCGCAGGAAGAAGATTGTCCGTGTGGTGGCGCACAATGCCGTTATCCCATTCACTGAAATACATCACTAAGTACGGTCGTGTGGCCAAATGGTTAACGCGACCGGTACATATACCTACCTATACAAAAAACGGTCCTGGTGCCGGGCCCATCATGTGCTCGAAACTTGGCTTAGTAAAAAAAAAAAAATAACTAATGTTCTGGTACGGTCGTGTGGCCGAATGGTTTACGCAACCAATAAATATAACGATTCTATTCAAAACGGTCTAAGGGGAGAGTTCGCTATGGATTTGAACCTTTAAGCTGGTGCTTCAAATTTTAGTTCGTTAAAAAAACAGAATGAACTATCTATTGATGGATTATTTGAAGAAAGTGTAGATATTAAAATTGTACTTCTTAGTTATAACAGCTTAACCTTATACAGCTGGTGTGACACGTAGTACGATAATACTCTAACAGTCTATAGTTCTATACCTACAATGTAATGTCTCATTTAAGTTTGCTTAAACTATTGTTTCGAAGACGCTGATTGAAACGGAACCGGAATACAATAATGCCAACAATTGTGCTTGGTATATACCTTGCAGCGCAACTGTACACGCACATCATTCGAAGATCGAACAACCACAATGAAGGAACTGATCGGAATCATCATTTTCTGTGCTTTAAGTAAGTACTGGGATTTTTACGTACTTATCACAGTGTACATACCTAACTTTTAAATAAAAATAATTGTGGTGTCATGCAAATTATAGAAAATATTATAATCTTACTTTCTGACTAGAAAATAAATGTTGTGGAGTGTTATATATAATTGTTCTAGTGTTTAACTGGTGTAGAATATAACGATTTGAGCCAATTTTTATTCCTTCACGATCTAAAGTGGCGTCGTTGCCCTTTGCGTATTTACAAGGAGCAAAAACGTAAACACCTTAATAAGCTCAGTCCTTGTCGTTTGTTTGTGGCCTTACTATCAAACACATGACTTATTGTTTGTATTGTAGGCACGTATGCACAACCCACAATCAAGTGCACTATGGCTCCTCACTTCAAGTAAGATTTTGTAAAAATTGTGTATATATTATTTAAACATATAAAGCGTGGTTTCGAACAAAGTAGCCTACATGTCTTCGGCGGCTGTTTTACACTATTCTTAAAATTATTTAAAAAGGTAGTTTTAGCATACAATTTGCATTATATAATTTTAGATAGAGAACAACTATGTAACAATTTATTGTACTAAGTTTCCTATAAACAATCATTATAGTAAGGCACAAAATAAAGGACTTCATCACAGCCCTTATTTTTATAAAAAAAGACTTGAGATTTTGTGACGCTTATATATAGTAAAATCCACTGTTAAAATTGCAGTGGCGAGTTAATTATACACCTTAATGCATAATCCTTTCCAGACTAGACATGACCACATTGTCCAAGCTGAAAGCTACCGGAAACGACAAGTTGGTTATTTCGCTCACCTGTCCGAATAATACCGATACGATTAAACCAGAATGTAAAACCACTGCCAACAACCCAAGCTTCACGTTCAACCTTACGCAGTGTCCTGCAAATTATACGGTGCCGAAAAAAACCCTCTTATCGATGGAAACTTTCATTAACATATTGCTTTTTTAGACCAATGGAACACACCTTACAGTTGCGTACTATATATGGAGAATGCCACATTTTAGCACAACTGTAGTGGTCAGGAGATACGAGGCCTTATGGATTTGTTTAGAATGTGTGTTTCCAAAAAAACAAATGATTGAATTCGGTAAAATAATACCACAAATCCAGTAAGTTTGTTAAACGTATTACAAGATAACAAATTAATTACACGCATTTCAGGAAAATTAAAGTTTTTCAAGCTATGGCAAATGGCCATTTTCTTCTGGACTTCGGCTTTTACGCTTCTAGCAACTATACGACTAAACTTGTAGCCGGTGCAAACATTAACGTTCCGAATAACGTCTACGCGAAAATCAGTTTAGCCGGCGTTCCGAAGAGCGTGGCCAGTTTTATCGTACAGGTAACGAAGTTTTATAGCTTAAACATTTTTATTAATCCTAAAAACAAAACTCTGTAGGTCGCTATAAAATGTAAACCCTTTTTATAATTGCTGGCATCTGGCTCACGACAAAATTTAGATACATAACATAATTTCCTTATAACCCCTTCATAACTATGTCGTTTTTTTAATTTTTTGGTATCCGTGGTCATGATGTTAGTATCCGTGGTCATGATGTTCACATGTAATTTTTGTGCGTAGGGGCAATAGAAGAATCTTTATCAATCGCAAAATCCTTGAAAACATTCTTCTGTCGTAGAATATTTATCATGAAATATTGTTCGGCTTTCGTTTAGTGTTATTTTCTGTGATGATAACACAAGTAGGACCTTTGATGAAACATTGGAAAACGGGAAAAAGACGACAAAACGACAGTTGTTTAAACACGTCTGTAATCCAATCAATTACTGACTTTAGGTATATGTAGACGTGGCAACGAAAAGCTCGTGCTCTAAGCTAAAACAAAACCCGGAAATCAGGCATCCTGCATTTGAGTCATTGTATTTATCACATCCAAAAAAACATCCTACCGGAAAATAACATTTATATTCAGACAATACAATGCTGGGCTACAGACGTTAAAGACCCGAACGCTCCTAGAAGATACGATCTTATATCGCACAGGTTATTATGAACTGCTACCAATAATAGGTTTGTATACGCCTTATAATGTTCTCTGTTTCAGTTGCCCTGCTGATATGTATACATGGTCGACTCGAAACTACAACTCGACCTATGCGACTTTTCACTTCAGTTCTTTCACGTGGACCAACGTATCGATTTCAATCCAAGCAATCTATGTGCACTGCATGGTCTGCATATGCGATCTTAACTTGAATGCTACATGCAACGACCTTGTAAGAGAGCATATTCGTCACATCATTACTAATATAGTGTATAACTCACGGCGTTGTTTGGATTTTGTATTTCTTCTCTGGTCTATCATACCGCAATTTTAAGTTAATCTATATATAAACCAGGTATTCTACATATTAATCTAACGACTTTGTTTTAGACATGTGCTCCTAGAAAGCGTCGAGATGTCTCCACGAAAGCGTCTCAGACCATCTCAGCTGGTCCACTTTACATCACTCCTCACCACACTCCAAATCTGTGTGACCAGGTAGGTAATAGAGATATTTCGAAAAGAACATTTGCAATCCCGAGTTGTTTCAGAGCGGTTGTTCGGACATATGTACGATGATAGGTGGCATGCCCGTGTGTTCATGTACTGGGGGGCTGGTACTTGCTGATGATTTGAAGACATGCGTCGGTAAGTCGGCCAAGTGTTTATTTATATGTATATGTATTTCCATTTGTCATTTAGAACTGTATATTGTGTTTCTTCTATGGTATATTACTACAAACCAAAGCAGCGTTAACATCCAAGAGTTAATACACGCAATTTTTCAGCCTAACATTCGTTTTGTATTTTAGATTCTGCGTGGTATTAATAGCTCTTACTATTTGGTCACACAGCCACATATTTTAAATAAACAAAGCCATAAAGAAGCGTTCTTTTAATTCATACTCAATTTACCTAACAGCTTTTGCGGATGACGTGTTCAGTTCCAATTCGATGTTCTTATACATTCTCGGCATTTCGGTACTACTCATTGTCGGAGCTTACTTTTGGAAAACAAAGTAGTGTTAGTTGGAACAAGACTCCAGAAATCTACTGAGATTGTGTTTTTGTTTTAATATAAATGGATAATGTTATTTACGTGTACCAAGGTAAAGTTCAATAAATATAACGGATGAGACCAAGTATACTATGTTTCTGACACGAAACAAATATACTCTTATACTAATGTTATAAAGACTGTACAAGCATACTTTGGTTTCATGCCAATAAAACCCCCACAACCGAATATTTACCACCAGCACCTTACATCTAAACCACTTGACAATTTAATCCCTTTTAAGGCTCACTTTTGTAGAATCTTTGCTGTCTACACATTCGGGTGGGCTGGAACCAAAAAGTTCTCCGCCAGATAAATAGCTGCAGTTGACTTATATATATAACAAGACTTTTAAACATAAGAAAAGCTAGGATCTTCATATTTATCTTCGTTAATGGGAAAACGCAAGGGGCGTTAACGCACGGGTAATCCTCAGATTAATTCGTCACTCTAGGGTTCGGAGCTCAGTCTATATATACGTAGGCTATATAGGCAGCTAAACACAACTGAACGTTACATGTCAAACAAAAAGCCTAAATAAACATGGTAAGAGCCAAACGAGAGCACATGTGGGGCATTAATACCGGCACAAACGAATTCATAAGTTTTGTTACGGTGAACAGCTTGGTGGGTTAATGCAGTGCTTCTAAAAAGTGGGTCGCGACACACTACTGTTCCGCATGACAATGCTAGATGGGCCGGGGAAAATAATAATATTATTTAAACACCGTTTTTACCAAATAAATATTAATTTTAGTTGTTTTTGCAAATTACGGCTATTAGGCTCTTCGTTAATATAATATCAAATGAAATAACTTGTCAGAAGATATTCCATTGTAGGCTACATTTTTGACTCCAATGTGCCGTCAAATTTAATAAGTTTTAAAATGTGCCTTAAGTGAAAAAAGGTTACCGAGCACTTGGCTTAATGCGCCGGGGTTCACCCTAAGCGTTATAAATTGAAAACTGATCGCTAACAATTTGGTCGTGTCCTTGGACAAGATTTATTCGGTCGTGTTCTTGGACAAGATATATACTTAGGGTACATCGCCAAAAAGCTAGTGGACCTATAGGTTTAAAATTTAAGAAATGGTTCAAAATATAAGCTGGAATATCTACCAAATAAACTATAAACTACTCTAGCTTTACGATAAAGGTTCTTTTTACAACGTCAAACAGTCACTGTGGACTAGGGCACTGTGTCTTTAAATAGATATTACATATTAATAAAGTTTAGCCTATGTCAGTTTGGACGAGATAGCCGTCGATCTGATCAAGATGTACATACATATTAGTTGTAGGATATGACAGGATAGGATATTCATGTTTATCCTCGTGAATAGAAACATGCAAGGGGCGTTAACACACGGGCAATCGTTAGATTACTTCGTGCCTGCCATCGGTTTACCGGAGCTCTATTGTAGGAAGTGTTGTTTATCTTCACACGTTTTCCTAATTTTGTAGAACCCATTATTTTACTAGAGTCAATGTCTGTTAAGTGTCTTGCCCAAAGACACAACCAACTAGCTAGCGACCAGTCTATAGTTTACAACCTTTCGGCTAAAAGGCGATCGACGCACTTGACTAAACCTTCAAGCTAACGGGTCATACAAATATATATTTATGTGCAATACATTTTAGTAGCCAATTTCGTTTTTATTAAAAGGGATAAAATATAATTTTCATAGCAAAATAATAATTTAAAACCTAAAGCGCTGCTCCAGACGCCCCTCCCCCCAACAAAATATATGTTAATAAATCTCTGGCGTCACTAGTGAAATATAGCTTAAAGGTGATATTCCTTTTGGTATTTACGTTTTACCCAGTTGAACACGCAAGAATTTAGGGTATAAACATGACTTCGTTTCGCATATTTAGATTATTGGAATCACAATGCCTACATTGCCCAAGAATACTAAATCGTTCTATTACCACATCACCTATTGTGTTCGGTAAACTTAACGAGGATTTTTATAAAAAGAGGGACCCTAGGCCTTCTTTTAAATATGGACCATTAGCTGACACACCAGACTGGTCGTTCGCAGACGGTCGGCCGGCACCACCTGGTAAACAAGCAACTCGTAGAAAAGAAATTCAACGACAGATTTGCCAACGAATAATTGAACTACGTAATGACGTAAATAATGCGGTAAAGAAAGTCGAGAAAAGAGAACAACTTACCACACGCCATAGAAGTGCACGAATGGAGAAGAGATTTAAAGATAGAACTGAAACTTGAACTTATTAAATATTTGTTTTACCCTCCCAAAGTCACAAACTTTGACATTCTGTTTATACTACGTTAGCTGTCAGGGTCCCGTAAAGAATCATTTGCCAATTTAATTCAAAACCAAACTAGAAAAAGCAATAAGTAATTTATAATTGTTTACTAGTGTGAAAAATATGGTTTTTAAATTAAAACAATTTAACCAAAATCTTACTCCTATTTAGGATTGGTTCTTAGTTTAATTATTTATAAACCATTGTAAAATGTTAAAACTTGGTCAAATTATTTCAAAAGTAAGTCACTAATGCGTTGACTAAATTGTTTTATTTTGTATATTGCTCCTAATTTGGTAGCTCATCACACCTATAGTTAAACAGTTGTGTATTTAGAACCTGAAGCTTTCTGTTTGCATGTAACAATCTAGACACAGCAAAGGAGAAATGGAATATATCGAAATAGGAGAAATCGCAATAAATTAGGCCCCAAAACTGTTGTAATCGGGTATAAAGGCCCTAACACATCTTCCTATATTACAACTTATGGATAATCACAAGTGTCAGAACCCTATAAACCCGATCATTCAAATATATAACTTATATCTTTTACAGTCCCCCAACATACCAGTAAACATTCTCCGCTCCCCACATTTAACAAGAACAGCAAGTTACAGCAATGCAACCCAAGATGCCGACTTGGTTGTCATCGGCTCCGGTCCTGGAGGCTACGTAGCTGCCATCAAAGCTGCTCAACTTGGATTGAAGGTAACCGCCTTATTTACCTAAGCTATGTCCTGTGTACAGCGCTCTTCCTGACTGCATCTTGCGTAAATACCTAATAAATACCTAACCTCTGTTCACCCTTTGTCTTTTACCCTGCTCTAAACCCGTCCAAAAGTAGTGCGCTGCTACAACTTAAAACAAATATAAACATAAGGATGGCACTTTATATTTTATGTGTTTTTAAATGGATATAACATAATAAAGGTTATGTCATGCATCGCGGAAGTTTGGTCAAGATAACCGTCAAACCGATCTCGACGTACATAATTATTAGTAATAAAATAGGAAGATAGGATAGGATAATCGTGTTTATTCCCGTGAATGGAAAAAATCAAGTGACGTTAATACATGGAAAGTTGTAATGGCTTGGTTATTGGAAAAATTAAGTTTTAAAAATTAGGTTTTTCTTTGTAGTAGTTTTTATTATTGGTTTAGCCGTAGTATAATCTTTTTTATTTTAATAAATTAAAGGCAGTCAGGTCTCACGATTTGGCGTTAAAATAGGGTTCTGGGACCGCACACCTCTTAAGCCCCCCCATTCGTCAAAATCTAGTCGTTTCGGCAAGGATTATTGTTTAGCGTTCCAAAGCGACCTACGGTCTAACGCGGTAACATAAGCTACAAACTTATCGCATTGGATCGTAAGCGCATAACGTAACTCAACAGTAATCGCAATGCAGACAAATCTTGATGGTTTATTGTGCAGTTTTGGGTATAAGCGTTTATATTTATTCTTACGTTAATTATTATAGCCTTTGTCTAACAATTCTTTTGAATTTAGTCGGTGTATATACCATGGTGTAGCTTATAGAACTACATATTAGCCTTTTATGCACGAACTTAACCTAATTTCTAGCTTTCGTTTAAATATAGGCTACCGTATTAATTGTGAAATAAATCAATTACATATTTTTAAGAACAACAGAATATAGGGAACCAGGAACCAACTTAATGCAGGGCAGATTTGGGTACCCCCCCACAATATTGAGTACTAAAATGCAACATATTTTAATCCTCGCTGAAGGGTATTTTTTAGAACTATGTCTAGCGACGATCCCAGTACCCATCTTGGCCGCAATCCAAGCTCTGTTGGTTTTAGTCGGTTGTGACCTAAAACATAAATATCCCATCCTAGCCACATGCCAGCACCCTTTCTTCACCACTTCCAGCATCACATACAGCATCATTCCAGACCACGTTCAGCTCAACTCCAGTGCCACTTTAAGCACCCAGCCAGCACCATTTCAGCGCCACTTCCTGCCCCATTCCATCACAACATCCACCGCCACATCTAGTTTGGCTTAAAATTGCAAAATAAAACTCATGTTACTATGTAAGTAACACAGTCCGCTTATAGCGCATATAAAAACATAACTCATATTGCTGTAAGCGTTATATTAAAAACGGATCGGTTGGTGAGATCGTCTGAATTTCGTATATTAATGGTTTGTACAAAGCAGAAGCAATTGCATATAAAATTAAACATACTGCATTACTTTGGCAACGGCGTCATTAAAGCGCAGGTAATCAGAAGATTGGCCGTGTGGTGGCGCACAATTCCGTTATCCCATTAACTGAAATACATCACTAATGTTGTGGTACGGTCGTGTGGCCGAATGATTTACGCAACCAATAAATATAACGATTATATTTAAAACGGTCTAAGGGAAGAGTTCGCTATGGATTTGATCCTTAAGCTGGTAAAAAATCTTTAATGTCCTGTATAGTCGTGTGACCGAATGAATTACGCGACATTTATAGCGATTTTAATATTATAAAGTTTTCGCGTTACATATAACGATTTTTATACAGATGGTGTTAGTGACGGTCAACGCATTATTGCTTTAAATTCTAGTTCGTTAAAAAAAACAGAATGAACTATGTATTGATGGATGATTTGAAGAAAGTGTAAATATTAAAATTGTACTTCTTAGTTATAACAGCTTAACCCTACAGCCTGGTGTGACACGTAGCACGATAATACTCTAACAGTCTATAGTTCTATACCTACAATGTAATATTTAAGTTTGCTTAAACTATTGTTTCGAAGACGTTGATTGAAACGGAACCGGAATACAATCATGCGAACAATTGTGCTTGGTATATACCTTGCAGCGCAACTGTACACGCACATCATTCGAAGATCGAACAACCACAATGAAGGAACTGATCGGAATCATCATTTTCTGTGCTTTAAGTAAGTACAGGGATTTATACATACTTATCACAGTGTACATACCTTACTTTTAAATAGAATAATTGTGGTGATGCGAAATCATAGAAAAGAGTATATTCTTACTTTCTACCTATAAAATAAATCGTAATGTTGTGGAGGGTTATATAATTTTCTGGTGTTTAACTGGTGTAGTATGTAACGATTTGCGCTTTGTCAATTTTTATTCCTTCGCGATCTAAAGTGGCGTGGTTGCCCTTTGCGTATTTACAAGGAGCAAAAACGTAAACACCTTAATAAGCTCTTTGTCGTTTGTTTGTGGCCTTACTATCAAACACATGACTTATGGTTTGTATTGCTGTAGGCACGTATGCACAACCTACAATCAAGTGCACTATGGCTCCTGAATTCAGGTAAGATTTTATAAAAATTGTATATATATTATTTAAACATATAAAGCGTGGTTTCGCACAAAGTAGCCTACATCTTTTCGGCGGCTGTTTTATACTATTCTTAAAATTATTCAAAAAGGTAGTTTTAGCATACAATTTGCATTATATAATTTTAGATAGAGAAAAACTATGTAACAATTTATTGTACTAAGTTTCCTATAAAAAATCATTATAGTTAGGCACAAAATAAAGGACTTCATATCACACCCCTTATTTTTATAAAAAAAAGACTTGAGATTTTGTGACGCTTATATATAGTAAAATCCACTGTTAAAATTGCAGTGGCGAGTTAATTATACACCTTAACGCATTATTCTTTCCAGACTAGACAAGACCACATTGTCCAAGCTAAAAGCTACCGGAAACGACAAGTTGGTTATTTCGCTCACCTGTCCGAATAATACCGATACGATTAAACCAGAATGTAAAACCACTGCCAACAACCCACGCTTCACGTTCAACCTTACGCAGTGTCCTGCAAATTATACGGTGCCGAAAAAACCCTCTTATCGATGGAAACTTTCATTAACATATTGCTTTTTTAGACCAATGGAACACACCTTACAGTTGCGTACTATATATGGAGAATGCCACATTTTAGCACAACTGTAGTGGTCAGGAGATACGAGGCCTTATGGATTTGTTTAGAATGTGTGTTTCCAAAAAAACAAATGATTGAATTCGGTAAAATAATACCACAAATCCAGTAAGTTTGTTAAACGTATTACAAGATAACGAATTAATTACACGCATTTCAGGAAAATTAAAGTTTTTCAAGCTATGGCAAATGGCCATTTTCTTCTGGACTTCGGCTTTTACGCTTCTAGCAACTATACGACTAAACTTGTAGCCGGTGCAAACATTAACGTTCCGAATAACGTCTACGCGAAAATCAGTTTAGCCGGCGTTCCGAAGAGCGTGGCCAGTTTTATCGTACAGGTAACGAAGTTTTATAGCTTAAACATTTTTATTAATCCTAAAAACAAAACTCTGTAGGTCGCTATAAAATGTAAACCCTTTTTATAATTGCTGGCATCTGGCTCACGACAAAATTTAGATACATAACATAATTTCCTTATAACCCCTTA
>CH001992.1:361874-395938 GCA_000149265.1 Ciona savignyi
TTCTTTTAAATATGGACCATTAGCTGACACACCAGACTGGTCGTTCGCAGACGGTCGGCCGGCACCACCTGGTAAACAAGCAACTCGTAGAAAAGAAATTCAACGACAGATTTGCCAACGAATAATTGAACTACGTAATGACGTAAATAATGCGGTAAAGAAAGTCGAGAAAAGAGAACAACTTACCACACGCCATAGAAGTGCACGAATGGAGAAGAGATTTAAAGATAGAACTGAAACTTGAACTTATTAAATATTTGTTTTACCCTCCCAAAGTCACAAACTTTGACATTCTGTTTATACTACGTTAGCTGTCAGGGTACCGTAAAGAATCATTTGCCAATTTAATTCAAAACCAAACTAGAAAAAGCAATAAGTAATTTATAATTGTTTACTAGTGTGAAAAATATGGTTTTTAAATTAAAACAATTTAACCAAAATCTTACTCCTATTTAGGATTGGTTCTTAGTTTAATTATTTATAAACCATTGTAAAATGTTAAAACTTGGTCAAATTATTTCAAAAGTAAGTCACTAATGCGTTGACTAAATTGTTTTATTTTGTATATTGCTCCTAATTTGGTAGCTCATCACACCTATAGTTAAACAGTTGTGTATTTAGAACCTGAAGCTTTCTGTTTGCATGTAACAATCTAGACACAGCAAAGGAGAAATGGAATATATCGAAATAGGAGAAATCGCAATAAATTAGGCCCCAAAACTGTTGTAATCGGGTATAAAGGCCCTAACACATCTTCCTATATTACAACTTATGGATAATCACAAGTGTCCGAACCCTATAAACCCGATCATTCAAATATATAACTTATATCTTTTACAGTCCCCCAACATACCAGTAAACATTCTCCGCTCCCCACATTTAACAAGAACAGCAAGTTACAGCAATGCAACCCAAGATGCCGACTTGGTTGTCATCGGCTCCGGTCCTGGAGGCTACGTAGCTGCCATCAAAGCTGCTCAACTTGGATTGAAGGTAACCGCAAGTTTTAAATCAGCTTTATTAATTAAATGTGTTATCATGTAGCAACCTCTGCAAAAGTCTGATACCAGGCATGAGGAATGAGTATCTGTCCATTTCCGAAAATTCTGTTGTAAATCTAGTACACAAAAAATTCTGACTTCAAGTTTTAGGTCTGCTTATATGTACATAACCAATATGAAAGGGCAGGGTGCTATCACATTGGTGTCAGATTATCTCACAACCATTGTCGGGTTACTAGAACTATTGCAATATGTTATATATGATTGAAACGGTTTTTTCAGTGTGAGAAGAACTCGTTATTGAACTGAGCAATATCAACTAAGTGCCAATTAAGGACATAACCGACTAGCATTTAGATATTTTGGTTGCAAGTCTATGCGCTATCCCACCAATCGATAGCCGGACTGTCCAATTTCCATATAGTTAGTTTAATGTAATAAATGTTACTCCGCCTTGGTCATGCTGTAACTTATATCACTTTCCTATTCTTAATATACTTTTAGATACAGTTAGGTTATCATACTTTTACCTACATCTTTACAAAATTAAGCTTTGACTGACATTATGTATATGGGCAAGTTCAACGAAAATTCTTTTAGACAGTTTGTGTGGAGAAGGAGTCTACACTGGGTGGCACTTGTCTAAATGTTGGATGCATCCCATCAAAAGCTTTGCTAAACAACTCACATTATTATCACATGGCAACTGGGAAGGACTTTGCAATGAGAGGAATTGATGGTAACCAATAAACATTAGTGATTAATTAAATTACATTTAATGCTAAACATGCCTGGGATTTATTTCCTTGTTTTTTTGCCAGTAAATAACAGCTGACTTATCTCACGCCTGGCTTAGGCTTTAAATTTTTATGCCTAGGAGTAATTTCCAAGATTCACTATGCCTTAAATTATTCCATAGAATTAAAGCATTAAAGAGATAATATGAATTTTCCTCATGAGTTATCAAATAATAACTGTACATAAATCATTAAATATATAAATATTTCAAACGAGTTATCCAACTATGACCATTTAGAAATCCTTTTATTTGATTGTGAATTTTGTCCAATGATAACCATGGTTAAATGATACTTTTATGTGTTATCTAGAGTTAACTGTGGTTAGTTGCCTTTTATTTTTTTAATACCTGTCAGCATATACATTATGCATTATCTTTGCAGCCGAAGTGAAGCTAAATTTGCCTAAAATGATGGAACAAAAGTCAACTGCCGTGAATGGATTGACAAGTGGAATTGCTGGACTTTTTAAAGCAAACAAAGTCACTCGAGTAGACGGCCATGGAACTATCACAGGACCAAATCAAGTAAGAGATATTCATGAATGCTATTTTAAGAATGGAAGGATACGAAAAAGAAAGTTTTAGGAACTGATTGGATATTTCTTTCCTTGTAAAATCTGATAACATTTAGTTGATAAAAATACATTCTGAATGTGTATAAAGTAAGGAGTACTTAGTTGAAATTGCACTTAAAAGTTTGAATAAACTTTCCGGTATGTTCAGTACTTATTTATTGTGAATTTGATCACACATTTCACACTAACACTGAAATAACTTTGCATCTGTCTAAAGCAAATTTTTTTGATTCAAATATGCAAAATATAAAACTCAATATTAACTTTTTTTATTTATACGATGCAAAAAATTAAATCTTTTAAATATGAATAGAGTTAGTGTGAAAGGATATTTATTTAACATCTCTGTTGTCCTGCTGTGGTCATGCCCCTACTGATATGTTCTTAACTGCAGTTCAAACATTCAACTCAATCAGTGCATTATTCATTTTAACATCCATTCAACGCAGGTTGTAGCAAAGAAAGCTGACGGAGGGGAAGAAACTATCAACACGAAATATATTTTAATTGCGACCGGATCGGAAGTCACCCCGTTCCCCGGTATCGAGGTGGGTTCCATGGTTTATTATCCTAACTACATAATAAAGCAATCCAAGTATCCTAACGATCTTTTTGATTAGAGTTTCTCTGACTGCATTAGACGAATAGCACACCAGTAATGTACTAGTTTCATTGCCAATCTTTATCAATATAACATTTGATCTAATCAAATCAACACATATGTACAGTTCTTGTAACCAGGTTACTTGTGTGAGTTTGTTATAAAGCATCTCTTTTATCACCCCTTGGATAAACGTCATGTCTTAACCATAATGGTAGACAATCCGCCAAATGGTTATAGAAACAAAACCAGCTGCTAGATACTAAGCTGTTGTAACACAACTATCTCTACATGTTGTAACCCCCTTTGCCTTAACACCCAAGAGAATTAACATATTTAATACCATGTGATCCACCATTTACATTATCAGATTGATGAAGAAACGATTATCTCATCAACCGGTGCACTTTCTTTGAAAGAAGTTCCCAAGCGGATGGTTGTCATCGGGGCTGGGGTTATCGGGGTCGAATTGGGGTCTGTGTGGTCACGTTTGGGCACTGAGGTCACTGCTGTCGAGTTCCTTGGGCACGTGGGGGGATTGGGGATAGATATGGACGTCTCGTAAGTTTTTTTAAATTTTATTAATTTCCAACATACCTTTGTAGTCTTGGATTAGCCGCTCAAGCCTTACCTTAACCCAGTATTTGTGACAAAAACTATATTCATGTCTACATCCTACACTATGAGCTCTTTAAAGCACAGTCTATAAAGAGCAAGGGGTCCAGATTGTTGGCATGTATTCTGACGACATTTCATCCACGCTTGCCTGTTTTTTTTCTTTTTTGATAATATTTGTTTTTAAGCAAGGTAAATAAAGTTTGACTGTAGTTTTCAATCACTATTTTTACGTCCCATTTGAGTACACAAAAAAAAGGCCAGGATGCAGTTTGCATCCCTGTCTATAAGACTATAAAGGAAATATATATTTTTGCCTTGCGTTATTCTTTTCTCGATTGCAGGAAGACATTCCAGCGCACCTTACAAAAGCAAGGACTGAAGTTCAAGTTAAATACCAAGGTCACCTCTGCATCTAGATCTTCTAGCGGGATACAAGTAAAGTGAGTGGTGTTTTAACAGTGGATTGTTTTTTCAATGGATGAATGGAGAGAATAATCGATTCTATATCTGTTTCTTCTATATAGAATCACATTCTTTGTAAATATATATAAATTATATATTGTTTCTTCTATATAAAATGCACATTCTTTATAAAAGAAACAGACATAGAATCAATTTTACAGATTAACTTGTGTCTACATTCTGGCTAGCGTTGCTATTGCTGTGTGTTAATAGGAATTACCATGAAATTATTAATCACTACAGAATTTTTTTAACTAAAAAAACAGGTTCGATTAGTGTGGATGGACAAAAACTTGACTTTTGCACAAGGTAGTCTAAGGATTGTCCTTGTTTATATTAAAAATGAGGGCAATCATTGTAATTCTTAAGACATGTCCTTGTTAGATTTTAAAAGAAGGGCAATTGTTGTTTTATTTAAGAATAGCCCTTGTTGATTATCCCATACACATGATCATCTGATCCCCAGCGTTGAATCAGCGAAAGGAGGGAAGGAGGAGACACTTGAATGTGATGTCCTCCTCGTGTGCATCGGTCGACGACCTTTCACCTCCAACCTGGGCCTCGATACAGTTGGAGTTGAACTTGAGCCTCGTGGGACGATACCTGTCAATGAAAGGTTCCAAACCTCCTGCCCGACGTAAGGAAACTAATGCTATATATGTGGTCCGCTGGGTGGGGATGATGTTGTACCTACTGGATTAAATTCCCTACTACCAAACGCCTGTACAAATATAGTGATAATATGTTACCTACTATGTAATATTTTACCAAACCTAAAAAAATCCTACAATTAAACCCTTTTACAAACTATCAAATTAACCCTGTGTGTGTGTGTGTGTATTAAAGTTTATTACTGTGTTTGTAAAGGTAATCCATGACCTAAAATCAAAATCGTCACCTTCACCCTAATAATGAGGTAGTTAACTGTGCATCCTGGCTTTAAAAAGGCTGTTGAATTTAAATCAGCCGCCATCTAGTCGGTTCTGTGGGCAAAGCTCTAGTCAGTTGTTACGTGATTTGTTGTTAGATGCCATTTTTAAACTCTTGAGCCGCATTTTTTATCGAAAAAATCTTCTACAATTCTAATTGTAATTTTGGACTCTAAGTAACAAACAAGTAAAAAGATATTGTTAATGCGTTAACATCCCACATATTCCTTACTAAAAGCTTATACTAAATTAATGGTATTGTGCTGTTCAATAATTACTTTCATGAAAGAAAATTCTCTTGGACATATTTATTGTTATGTGAATACCTGCATTTCCCACTCCCACGATTAACTTAAACCTAATCTGTAGAGTGTACGCAATCGGGGATGTAATCAAGGGTCCGATGCTGGCCCACAAGGCCGAAGACGAGGGCATCATATGTGTGGAGGGGCTCACAGGCGCGCCAGTGCACATTGACTACAACTGCGTGCCATCGGTGATTTACACTCACCCCGAAGTCGGTTGGGTGGGAAAGAACGAGGAGGAACTCAAAAACGACAACGTTCCATACAAAGTTGGAAAATTTCCCTTCTCTGCAAACAGCAGGGCAAAGACAAACGGTAACTTTCGTTGTTATGTTACTAGGGGTGGGTCTATGGTGAAACTGGAACCAAGAATGGGGCCATGTCTGGCTTGCGTGGTTATGTTACTAGGGATGGGCCTATAGTGACCCACCCCGTGACTAGGTATGGGACCATAATCCCCTGTATTTTCGTGTTGTTGACTTACATTAGTAGGGTCCAAGCTGACTGTAACACATTAAAACGCGGGTAATAAACCTGGTTGTTAAGGCTACCACAGTCCCCTCCACATAAAGCGTTTTAAAATCTCAACCTCTTCTTCCACAGCGGACACAGATGGCTTCGTGAAGATCCTGAGCCACAAGGAGACGGATCGGATCCTCGGAGCTCACATCATCGGAGGAGGTGCAGGGGAGATGATTAATGAAGCGGTGCTCGCGATGGAGTACGGAGCTTCGGCTGAAGATGTTGCGCGAGTTTGCCACGCTCACCCGGTGAGTTGAACTTAATTTTGAATATCGGTGTACAAGGATTGTACACATGCTCCATAATTGTTCAAAAACATTGTGGTAAGTGCATATTTGCCTCAACAAATATTGTCTAATCCCTTGTTAACAGGTTGTAGTTTATTTGGTACATTGCTTTAGGACACAAATAGATTTTTAACCAAAAAGCTTGAAGGGTTGCATGTTTAAAACTGTTCTCTGGCAAGTTGGTGGTTTCTGTCCTGTAGCACTAGCAATAGACATAACAGACATTGCCTGAACCCAGCAATAGTTCTGGTAACCCTTCGGTGGTAGCATGGTAATGACAATTACCTGTGAGATAACGCTCCTTGCGTGTTCCCTTAGTCAGGTCAAATTATCTATAGTAGATAGTTGCCTAAACTCTCAGTTCTAATTGCCCAATAAGTTGCCACATGATCTCATTTACATCTGCAGACGTTATCTGAGGCATTCAGGGAGGCAAATTTAATGGCGTACTGCGGGAAACCAATCAACAACGTATGATGTCCACAAAGTTCAATCTGGTACCAAACAACCGACAAATTAATACTCAACATTTTTATCTCGGTTTGCGCTGTTGTTTACCCTTGAGATATTTATTATTACAAAGTATACACAATCCTGGTTGTTTTTATATGTAGCTTAAATAATTAGGTAAATTGTTGTTTAGAACAATGAGAAAAAGAAGGAATATCAAATATAGCAAAACATAGGTAATTTATTTCATCAAATAGTTTTCAGGAAACTAGGGGAAAATGATCTGTAAGTAGCGGCTTAAAGAGAAGATTTGAACACTTTGCCTGTGTTAAAACATCTATTGGCCACGTAATTTCTCTGAGCCTGTGCAATGATCTTAAATGAAAGTGTCATTTCTATTTTTCCTTTTGGGGAGATTCAGATTAAAGCATTGATAGTTGGTTATTACCTATGAATTTTTATTTGTATATTTAAAGATTTAGAACTGTTTAAGTTGAATAACTTAAGTCAACAGACCGATTGACATTGGATACACTCTATTAGCCTCTCAAAAGGACACAACTGCGCAAAAAACTGGCAGACAGAATTTAGCACCACCACCATCCTTTTGCCCCTAGACTGCAACCATGCATACAGAATTACACATTTAAACACACAAGATACAAAATTGTGTATTGGCGAGTACTATAAAAGATATGGACGGAAAACAACAATGTATCGTACCAATCTACTAGCGAAGGAGTGCTTGCAATATAATGTGTGTAATCATCAAAAACTAGTGCAATTATAACTGGAACTTTAAATCATTAAATTAAGTTCTTAAAATCTATTATTCATTGAGCAAATGTAGCTTGAAGTGTAAACTTCATATTAAGCTGCGACAAATATGCAACATTACAAATACTACTGGTTTCACCAGACGTATTGGAAATAGACAACAGATGCTCTTTAAAGAATAGAAAGTTTTTTGATCGAAGTTTCATGTGAACATGTAAGGTTTAAAAGGTTAATATAAACCATTAAACAAGTGGTAGTTCTGTTGTTAACTTTTTGTTTACCCTTAAATCCATTACTGCTTAAGCATATTAAATTAAAAGCAAACATATATAATAGTAAGAGTGAGACCACCATGACAAGAATATTAGGCAAAAAATAAACGGATGGTTTTGATTCTGCCGTCTTCAAATGGCAAACCAGCAAGTGTGTTCAATAAAACTTAGTTTTCTATTGCAATCAAAAGAGCATCGTTTGCCTAGTTATATAAAAACACATGAAAAACTTGGCAATATTTTACAAATAAAGACTAACATTTTAAATACAAAAAAGTTCGTAACATTGTAAACACACTGATCCAAATTTAAAAGAAAAATTGGTGGAAAATGATGGTGAAATAACAAAGAAAATGAGCAGTTTAAGTGGGTCAAAAAAAGGTAAATGTTTAAATTAATACTTTTATATTTACATTGCCCAGTGCAGGTTTACCTTTGTGTATTTTTTCTGTGTGTATTTAGTTATGTTTTCTAAATTTGTCTAAGTGAAAACGTTTGGCTGTTTTCTTGACTGGCTAAGGAGTCATAATAAACTGGAATCAATGAAATAAAATTGATGGTCACTGTGTTCATATTCTAGCAAATTCAGAGGTGGAAATAATAGGCCCAGAGGTGTGCGGTGAATAATCCACCAACATGGTTATGATTATTGTAGTTTTCTCTGATGTTTATCACAAGTGCAAGAACATTCATAAAGTTTTTCATTAAAACTGTTTCCACTGGTGACCCAAAACCAAACTAAAAGGCAGGATGGGTGGAAATAGTGGAAACTGCACAGTATTAGCTGTTATGGTCTGGGTTAAGTTCTTGGGTACCCCCTTTTTTACTTCTGAGTGTTGTCCTTATGAACAGTCATTTATGGTCAGTATGAAATAGTCCAACTTTTCTGAGACTATTTTTCCCAGACGGAAATTAAAAAAAAATGTTTTAGGGGAATGGGAGCAAATTTTTTAAACTATTTTTACAAATTGTGCGACGCTCAGTAGCATAAGTATTTAGTAATCCGTGCTGCTTTCTGTGGGCACTTTGCTGCTTTGAGAGTCTCGGAATATCTGGGTGTACGTTTCCGCCCCCTCCTTGAGCTTGTCTATAATCGACTCCTTGCAGGCGTTGATGCTGACTGGGGGGTACGATGAGCAGATGGAAGAGTCGTATAGGGGGTGAGGGCTTGCGGGGCTTGGGAAGTGGAACGACCCAGGGAGTGGGGTTGTTACTTTCGACGACGTGTTGGAAGGAGCAGGGTCACCTCTACTTTGATATTTGTTCATCTGGTCAGTTCGTTTGGTATGCAAATCGAGGCTCGTGAACACCTCAGCGGCACAATCTTCATCCGCCGTCCATTTTGACGACTGCCTCGTCGGTGTGCTCTGATCTTGAGTGCTTGGGTGGTACATCGTAGATTTCGGCACCCTACTTAGATCGAGGTTGAATGGGTTATCAGGTGGGCCAGGTGGAACGACGGGGTTAAACTTGAATGGCCCTGGGGTGTAAATGTCGTTTGAGTCGTTTGCATCGATACTCTCGCTGTGAACGTGGCTCGAAAAATTCGAGTCTTCTATGCTGGGGTCAATTGAGGTGTCGACAGACCGCACAGAAAGCGATCCCCCATATGAAGGTGGGTGAGAGGGGTGGTAGTACTGAGCCTGCCTCTGGTGCTCAGGATCGATGTAGTAACTCCTGTTTGTGGTGTCGATGGAGGATCGGCCCATACTGTCGGTGTCATCACTGGAGGAGGGAGGACGGCGGATGTGGAGATGCTCGAACTGCTTGTTCACCGAGTGATGCGCGGGAGGTTTCTCGTCATGTGATTTATTCGGCTTTTTCTATCAACGCATAAAGTTTTTCCATGCTAATTAACCAGGTTAAAAAGCGACAGTTGTTATAATAGCGCAAGTGCAATATCAGTAATGAGAGATTAGGCATTAGATAACCTGATAATTACACGCTCCCTGCTTTTTGCCACAGATGAATATCTTTACAGAGATAAAACAGGAAAACATGTTACACTACTTTAAAAAATATCTACATTTTGAAGAATTATATCACATGTTTGTCATAATTTTCTTATTAATGTGTTTTTTTGTTCATTTTATACAGTTGTATATTAAGCAACAGACCACAAAGGCCTAACACAATAAGGTCAATCATTTCTATCTCAATTACCTCAAGCAGTAGGGAATGATCGTCGGTTTCCGTCGGACATTTTCTGGAAAACTGTGAACTCATCTTCCTCTGCTGATCTGCATTCAATGTATTGGTGGGTCGAGATGTTAGAGGTTCAGTTGTATTTTTGCATAAGTTAGATTGCAATAGAAGTACAGTGGAACCCCGCTTGGAGACCACCCCGATAACACGACCACCTCATTAACAGGACCACTTTAGTGCGGTCCCAAATAATTTACTATGGTAATGCATTGCATTCTGTTTCAATAACGAGACCACCCCGGTTTCCAGACCAGGACCGCCATATTTTGGTCCAAAACTTCAAATTTTACTCCGCTTAAGTGACCACATGTGCTAAATAATTTGCCTTTGTCACCAAAATAACAAGGTAAAATTTATTTTATGATAAAAACAATAAGTATAAATGAGCGCACACACAAAAAAATGTGGCAAACAGAACTGAATCCTACAAGATAAACTTTAGTATTGACTTCATTCTGCAGTATCTGATAAAAATAATGGCATTTGGTGGAACTTTAGTAAAAATACAGACGTTTAAACTGCATATGACGACAACTTGCTGCAAATCAAAATTCACTAACACGACCACCCCGCTAACGCGACCGCTTGATCACGGTCCCATAGGTGGTCAGGTAAGCGGGGTTCTACTGTAATTAAAGTTGAAACAGGTAACATCGTCAAAAGAAGTGTCATTGGAAAAAGCTGGTAAGATTATTTTTGTCTCTATCTCTTTTAATAATAGTTGTTGCATGTTGTAAATAAAAACTAAACCAACTTACAATTTGAATCATACAAGTAGCCAGTTGCTGTGAGAGATTTGTCGATTTCCACAAGTTGTTCCAAAGCTGCCTTCATTTTCGGTCTTTTCGTCCGTTTAATAGCACAGCATTTTAGCGCAAGGCAGACGTTCTTAAGCAAGTTTTCGTCAGACATCGGGGGAATCTGTAATGAAGTGCATGATACACATGAATTTGTCCGACCAATTAGGTTATTCATAATGCATTTTAGCCAATAATTTTTGGAATAGAAGTTGTGCCCCTGGCAAGCTCCTCTAAAACAATTGATTTTAATAATATGGATAAAAAATATGCCTACAAGATATAATTTCCCAATAGCTTGGTAAACCGACTATGGGCATGAGTAAAAACAGCTTTCGTTTCGCTACCCACGGAAAAATATATACTCTATAACACAAAATACCCTTTTTTCTAATAATTTAGTGTTCTAATGCTGATCTGAATTTGCAAAGCAAACAAGGTGAATCTGGTGCTTTTGAAGTTGGTTATATAAAGATTATACACTCAAAAAAACAAGAATAACCTTATTGACTATCTCTATTGGTGGTGCTCATCTGTATATTTCGCGAAATATTTTCCTTGTGACTTATTAATAGTTAGTTCTATTAAATTTGGTGATGGCGATAAATAACTGTTCTTTTTGCCCGCCAGTAAACGGATTAAATGACTTGGTGTGTGTGGGTCATCACTGATGGGTGTTACCCTACATGGGTCTTCCTAAGCTACAGGTCTTATCCTACATGGGTCCTAATCTATGGGTCTTGCCCCACGTAGGTACTTATCTGTGGATCTTGCCCCCATGTGGGTCCAAGCACCTGTGGGTCTTACCTGTGGGTCTCGCAGCATCAAAAGTTTCTCCCGAGCCTTCTTTTCCAGGTCATCGATATCGTCCCCCGCCACGTTGTGCATGTAATCCCGCTGTCATACAATAATGATCACAATCTTCCACAATACAAACAAATAATAAAAATAATCTTTAAAGCATAATGCATGGAGTAGTTAGATAATCTTACCAAAAAATCTAAAGCCATTAAATTTTTTTTAAAACATAGACATATAAAAATAAAACTGTCACAATTTTCAGCAGGAATTCTGGTCGCCTAAAATGCATAAATACTGCAATTTGTCTAGGTTTAAAACCAGCCGCTAGCTAGATGGTTTTGTCCTTCATGAAGGCAGACATTGCTGGATTCCGGTAGATTTGTACCACTAAAAAAATTTTAATGATATTGTCCACACACCTACAATTCAATTTTACTTAAGTCACAATCTAATATTTACCAATAGCGGTGTCTCTGTGTTTCTATCAAACGCTCTTCGACCGGTGTAAAGTTCCAACAGAACCACACCAAACGCATATGTATCAACCTGCAACGAACAGAATAATACTTTATGAGATATCTATCGTAATAACTATGATACAACACACACTGCATTGATATGTATGATGTACTAGTGGATTTTGTTTGAATTGTTTATTTGGTTTCATGCAAATGACCATGATAATTACCCAAAGTCATCCAGAGTAAGTGCTGTGTTTGTTTTTTTAAATTAATACCGAATTATTATTGTGATAAATAGGATGCTTTACGATAGACAATCCATCAAACAAGATTTGTTGCAGCTTTATATCAAATATAAATTCGTATTAGATCAAGTTCTTTAAGTTTTAAAATTCATTGTAAGATTAATGAATCGGTAACCTTTACACTAAAAGCAAATTTTAATAACATCTATGGTAAAACAGTCATTTCTATATTTTATAAACCAAAAAACCTTTTTTTTTGACCACTTCTTATTTTATTAATATTTTGCCACACAACAATTTTATTGTAGCAACTAATTGGAAAAAAAGACAAGAAGCATGAAAAACTTAATTCAATAACACAGAACTAGTTTCTACAAAGAACCCCTTACAAGTATTCTTTCCCGAGATGAGCAGAAATAATTTGAAATACCCTCACACTCACCTGTACTGAAAGTTTCTTGGTTTTAACATACTCATCAGCGAGATAACCCAGAGTGCCGGGCGTGTGTTCGTTGTCGAGTCGGATGTAACTTCCGGTCGATGCGTTTGTCGGCATTTCCCTCGCCAAGCCGAAGTCTCCCAACTTCGCTGTGTAGCTTTCGTCAAGAAGAATGTTTGCTCTGTTTACACACAGAATATGATGAAAACACAAACACCCACAATAGAGGTAACTAATGCATTCATTACTGGTAACCAAACAAACCAGTTTTATTTAAAGCGCATACGTTTTAATATCGCCGTGTATCAGCGGTTTTGCTTTCATCGTGTGTAGGAATTGAAGTCCCCGAGCAGCTCCACACGATATTTTAACACGTTGCTCCCAAGTCAGTGGCCGTGCATTTCCCTGCAATATAAAAATGATAATGTTAGTTGAAAATAGCAATGCTAAATGAAAGAATGTTAACCGATATGATATCACCACAAAATTCTTCGATATTGATGAGCTTGGTGATTAGTTTAGTTTATTTATTATTTGCACGGTAAAAACATGAAACAGGATCTTCTATAAAAAAATATTTAACTAACAAAAATACTTTATGACAAGATTAAATAGTTTTTCACTGATACATTGTAAGGAATAATAGTGGAAAGAAAAAGAAGAAATTGAAAGGAGAAAACTAGAGAAGTTAAATCAGAAAATTGAGTTTCAACAAAAAAAATTGTGTTGTGAAATAAGTTTTTCAACACAAACTTAAAATAGTCTTATAAATTACTTTAAATTTGTATATGGAACACATTTTTTGTGGTTTAATTGAGTTGATAGTCAAGGAGCTACTCAAAAACATTAGAAATCTTATGGAAATAGGAACAGTGTAAAAGAATGGGAGATCTTTTTTATATTGTTATGTTTTAAAAAGGTTTTAAAAAAATGAATCAAAATACATTAAGAAGCTTGAACTAGAAGCAAAACTCTAATTGGTCTATTACATATGAATAATTCCATTAACTCACCACACATTGAAGTCTATCTTGTAATGAGCCATTACTCATGAACTCATACACAAGGCAGGGATCTGGCCCATTTAATGACCACCCGTACAATGTAATAATGTTGGGATGACGGTACTCAGCAAGGTAATTAAGCTCGTTACGTAAATCGTCGTGTTTTCGGTGGGTCTCAATTATTGACGTGGTAAAAGGATTGTCCTTGTCCTGAAATTTAATTTAAAGGAATCAGCACCATCACAAGTATGTGAGTGTGGAACACAAAAAATGGACAGACACATTGCAATATTGATATTTGGCACACTGAAAATTGTTAAATAAATTTTGACACTTTAAACTGTGATTATATATCTGTAAGTATGTTATCTGACGAATGTAAAATCATCATACCTGTATGTTTAAAAAATTAGTGACTATGGCGAAATTAATCCTCATCACTGGTTAGAAAGAAAAACAAATTTTACAAGAGAAATAAAATATTCACTCAGAAAATGTTATGGACATCAACACCGGCTTTTGCAAATCAAATAACACTTTATCAGGTGTAGCACTGTATCAAGTGTATGATAATGTGTAATGGTGGGTGTAATGATGATCTATTATCTGTCCCAGTCAAACATCTAGTCAGATGTCTTCAGGAAACGGGTAGACTTGACTATATAGCGAATCCATAATAGCTCCTATGTGTTACACAGCTACAGTAACTGCTCTTCTATGGGCTACATTCACTGTCGTGACAGTACCGTAGACCCGCCCATACTATTGTCTTGTATCAACAAGAAAACACATTGACGTGATTCCAGTGGTGCATTACAGGGTAGAGTGGGAGTAACCCTGACCCGACTGAGGTATTAATATTGACATAATAATTAAAAACATTGTTAAACTGGTGAGCACATCCATAACACTTTAAATAAGTAACTAAGTCCATCTGTAAAAACAGTTGGTATTGTCACTGCAGTCACCATATTTTATTGATTTGAGATTTTTATTACTTTACAAAAGAATGTGATTTTTATCACTTTACTTACGATTTTCAATACTTTACAAGCGTACAGGGTGTTGCTAAGGGTAACTTTGTACACTTTCCCAAAAGCCCCCGCCCCCAATTGCAAGCTGTGACTAAAATCATTGGTCCCTCGTCTTATTTCCTTGAAGTCAAAGTGGTAGGTCTCCAAGCCAGACCACTTTGGCTCCCCTGTATTAACAAAATGCATTAGATTCCAAATTTTCATATTACTAAGTCAATCTTACGTTTGGTGGGAGCTGAAAAGTTCTGGTTCGGCAGAAAGGAATTCTCACCAACAACCCTACTGAAAAAGACGTGAAAGATTAAATATGAACACGAATTATTAAGCTTAAAATAAAGAAATATGAATAAATGAAAAGTAAAAATGTCACATATAAAATTAAATAAATGAAATATGTAATAAAATATAATTATAAAAATAAAATCTGAATTGAAAAAATGAAATAAATAAAACTAATAGCCTAATAAAGTCACAAAACTGTATTATTTTTTTGTGGAATTAAGGATGTAACGTTCCAATGTAACAACATATTTTGCAAAAAAACAATATGGAACTCAATAAAACAAACATTACTTAGTTGATTTAAAACAAACATTCCTTTGATTACTGTAACAATAGAATACCGTATGATAAAAGGCCATCAGACCATACAAGCAGAATGTTTCTAATGATATATAAATGTGGTATTTACCTTGGAGAATTTGCAGGAATTCTGTTTAAACAAGAAAGAGGTGGAAGCTCCTCTTCAGTATCTGTGAGCAGCGAAATTTATAAATATCTTTACCCGAATGGCTAAATTTACGGGTTTTTAAAGGCAAACCTACCTAATTGCACCTATGTACGTTTAAACTAAAAATGATTTAATCAAATTAATTTTAAAGAAAAGGTCAAAAAGGATTTGAAGTTTAAAAATGACTAAATGCCAAAATTTGTTATCATGATAATGCAGTTATAATGTCAACTTGTTTTGTCTTGGGTGCTAATATGCATGGAGGCAGCTTTATTTTTAACGTTTGAATTTTAGTGTTTATAATAATTACATCTTATGTGTATTTAAGTTCTTTTTACAGTTACCAAGCCTGTAATTTGTAGTGATGGAGTGTATCTTTATCCCCAGAATTCGTAACTTTATCAGTAGTACAAGTACAAACTTAATCTTATAGAACAACAATAAAACATTTTCATGATAAACAAATTTTACCCACCAAATTCCCCTAGAACCTCTTGGGCCAGCTGAACCAATCCAATTTCCATTAAGATTTGGTAAAGATGTCGGATTCGCACCATCCTGTATCTGCAGTCACGGAGCAAATTATCGGTTGGACTGCCATGCATCTCAAATGACAGACGATATCTCTTGCTAGACGTTTCATCGAACCCTAACTTTCCAACTAAAATAAAAGGATTTTAAGCATTTAAATGGTTAAATATGCTGTGTAATGATGAAAAGCAGTGTAAGCTTGGCATGAAAGCTAAGTCTTTTGTTGAGCTGTACAGTTCTAAATTCTGTTGTGTTAATTGTCCAGTATGGAAAGTACGGCAGCTGCACACTCGAGTTTTTTTTTCCCTGCGTCTTTTGCACACTTGGGTAATTTCACACACGCTCGTGAGCTGGCAGTATAAACATCGTATAATTTCCAATAAACTTGTAAACCTACCTCTGGACCTCGGGTAATTTACTTTCCGTACATTTTTAGTTATGTAGATAGATATGTTAGCTGACGGACACGAAAGATTGAGGATAGAATAATATGTTTTTTAAGATTTTGGTAAAACAGTTATGAAAAGGAGATTGTCTGCACACTTAAAGTGTGCATTTTTGGACGTTTGCACACTGCACACTTCAATATTTGGCGCGTGCACACTCGAGATCTCGGCGAAAATTGACGTACTTTCCATACAGGTTAATTGTACATGATTGTGGTAAGTACTTTTCCTAACCTTAACATCAGCATATAATCAAACGTCTAATATTTGCCATGCCCTATATATGTAACATGACAAAAGGTCACAAAATTTAAGGAGTGTAGCAGATAATCTTCTGCGGGAAATCTTACCGAGCTTTTGCCAGTACCCCTCATTTATGTGGATTGTGTAGTCGATTTCTGTGCACAGCTTCTGCATTTTTTCTGGAGGAATTTCATCGATATATTTCTTCTTTGAAAACGGTACCTGAAGGCTCCATGACGAGAATTCGGTATTTAATCCCGATGTTGGTCGTACAGAAGCCATTATTAGGTGATAATATCAAAACAACACAAATTACTAAGATTACTTTTTCCACTTTCTTTATATCTATATAAATGTATGGCCTAATTGACTGTAATATAGGTTAGTTGTGTCCTATAACTTAATGTGAAATCGCAGAGGCTCATTATCAGACATATATTCGTCAAATTAAGACTAGCACTGGGTTATATTGAAGTGTATTTTATCATTTAGAGTCAATCTCATTGTTTAAGTTCCTGCTATTTTTAGTGTAAGCTCTTGGAACTTTGCACAAGGAGACAACCGACTAGCAATTGTTTGGCAATCCTTGTCCATACCGACTAGCAAGTGTTTGGCAATCCTTGACAACTAACTGATTGTGCTTATCATAACCACACTAATCTTTTAATTACTTTTATGATTTGACGAGTCATTGTTTTGTTTTTTTTTCTACCAGTTTTATTATTAACAATAATATATATAGTTTTTATTCGCCTGGCCCTGGTGTTCATGGAATAATAAACAACTAATCTGTCGTTTTGCGAAACGAATTTATCCACTTAAGTAGGGTGACTATCGCAACCGGCAGTGGAAAGTAGAACCAGAAACACCATACCACAGGGCTAGGTAACTGAACGCTGAAACCGGGTTTTATTTGAATATAACTAAAGTAGAAATGGGGATTTTATAACAAATAATAAAGCAGTGATGCGAGGCAAAGAAAAAAGAGAGGGGAAATAACTGAATGGACTAAAAACACCAACGCCACCATTTGCAGTACCAGCGGGTAAATACCTATATTTGTTTTGTTTTTTTTTGTAGCTTTGGAAATCGATGACGTTTAAATACTCCTTTTTTGTAATAAATTGAAATATCCTTTTGATATGTTGAAAGCGTGAAGCGTCACCCGTCAGCCAAATGGTAATTAAATCGAAACCAGTCACTAACTACTCACCTGGTTTTTGGTCATGGATGATGGCAGGCGTCGTGCGCCATTATCCAAAAGGGTTCAAAGAATCAAATTCACTCGCTGATTAGTCGGTTGTGGTATTCGACAAGCTATTTAGCGGACGACGCCGAATCTCAATCGATTGATGGGTTCAAATTAAGACAACAAATTTTTACCCGAATAATTGTATGATAATTCTGCTTTACTTTGTTATACATGCAGATTTGACAGGTATGCTTATATGGGTAACGACAGTAAGCAAACATGTATAACAGGATCGCAGCCTGTCGCTAGTAGCCTACGTTGTGTTCTTGGACAAGGCCGGGATTCCTTTGGCTACACTATCGGTATATAGTTTCTGACCATTTGGGTCATATTTATTGCTTTCATTAATATTTTCAGGTGATATTCTGGTTAAACTATATAACATTTAATAAATATCTCAATCTTATCAAATAAGTATAATACACTACAATAGCTTCACTTACCCAACGGTGGGCTCGGGGTAATTTGATAATTGCCCCGTGATAATTGCCCATCATTGTCTTTTTCACGGGAATAAACATAAGCATCTTCCATTTTTTATCTTGTTTTTCGAAATGCATACATAATAGAAATTAATTCCTTGCATCCACATATTTCACTTCTCGACGCTTTTCCCGCACGCTTTTACGGAAACCAAGGGGGTCAACACACGGGCAGATCACTTTCGCGCACACCATGGGGTTACCGGAGCTATTTCAGTGTGTTGTGTATGATTCATAGCAACGGCAACCCGACATTGGGCGCTGGGTAAGACCAGTAACCGTGTGGTAACTGCCCTTGCATTATCCAATTCACAAGAATAAACATAAATATCCTATCTTAGTTTTTTTTTACCAAGCCAAGTTGCGAACCTATGATGGGCTCGTCACCAGGACCGTTTTTTGTATAAGAGTCGGTATATGTATCGGTCGCATTAACCATTTGGCCACGCGACCTTACAATATCCTATCATAGTTAGTTAGTTAGTTAGTTATGTGCATAGGGCATGATGCCCCCTTGCGGTCCATCGAACTATGTCTTCTCTCCATTTGCTTCTGTTTCTCGCCCTTCGTTCAGCCGTTGCGAGGGGGATGCCGGATAGATCTCGGATGTTTTCCCGCCATCTCTTGCGTGTACGTCCTCTTCGCCTTTTGCATTAAAAGTTATTCCTGAAGCTTAGATTGATCAGGCTCGACTCCGAGCTTCGTGCAACGTGACCAGCCAACGCAAGCGTCTTGCATTGACGATATCCTCGATCGTTTCTTTCACTCTCAGGATTTTCCTAAGGTCTACTTTCCTGCACCTTAGGAAATTCTGTTCTATCACGTCTGGTTACATTGAGAATTGCTCTCAAGCACTTTCATTTCGAAAACTTTCAATGAGTTCATGTCAGATGAGGTGGTGCTCCACGTTTCGGCGCCGTGAATTGCTATCGGTAGAATTAAAGCCCGGTACAGTCGTATCTTCAGTTTTCTTGATATGTGGTGTGAGCTCCAAATGTTCGATCTTAACCGACCAAATGCCTGAGAGGCCAACGAAATCCTGTTCCTTATATCTGCCCAACATTCAGGAACTATGGTTCCAAGATATTTGCATCTGTCGACGTTTGGAATAGTATCGTTTTCTAGCTGAATTCGGCCATTCTCTGCTGATAAGACGGCACACTTGGATGGGTTTCTTATCATAATAAGTTAAAAAAATAACTAAAAAAAAATAAACTAAAAACTAAAAATATATATAAATATACCATAGAATTAAATAACACTACCCTCGCGACTGGTCTTAAAGTGCTTTTATGTATGCATTGAAGAATTGTAAAATTAGTTGTCTGGTATGTTATATTGTAAAATTGTTACAAATCTTTAATGTAAAGTTGTGTTTGGACTAAAGACAAACATTACCACGGCCAACGGTGTAATACAGCGCATACTGACAGTTATATTTGTAGGCGGGATAGTTCGGACTAGAATAATCTTTGAAAGTGTGACAACAACGAGTCAAGATGTTTACTCTTGGACAAGAACATATTATCGAGGAAGCCTCAAAGCCTCAGCCCATTATGTTTACAGCTGGTGCTATCCCAGTCAAAAACAAAAAAGGTATTTTAATAAAAAATATAATGGATATTTAAAGTAGAATCTGTTTTAAGGTTTAAACTAGAATTCTTAATTATTTTAAGATTCCAATCTTAAATCGTCATTGTTAACTGAATATTAAAAAAACAAACATTTTACTGTCGTAAAATTGGTTACTGGCTTGCAATTTTATTCAAAATGTAAAGGGGGTTACTGATTCCCCAGTATGGAAAGTACGGCAGCTGCACACTCGAGTTTTTTTTTTTCCCTGCGTCTTTGCACAATTGGGTAATTTTACTCTTGCTCGCGAGCAGGCAGTATAAACATCGTATAATTTCCAACAAACCTGTAAACCTACCTCTGAAACTTGGGTAATTTACTGTCAGTACGTTTTTTGTTACGTGGATAGATATGTTAGCTGACGGACACGATAGATTTAGGATAGAATCCTATATTTATTTAAGATTTTTACAAAATAGTAATAAAAAGGAGATTGTGTGCACACTTAAAGTGTGCATACTTGGATGTTTGCACACTGCACACTTAAATATTTGATGCATGCACACTCGAGATCTCGGCGAAAAGTGACGTACTTTCCATACGGGCTGATTCCATTACTTATTTTCTGGTTTTGTATTATTGTTCTAAATATGTTGCTGTACTGTGCCTTTTGAATTGCATAGTTATATTCTTTAACCCCTCTTTGACCAACTCTCTCTGACCATTAATTCCCCTAAAGCTGACTTTTGCTTAATCGTAAGATGAATTTACTTTTTAAAGCTGAGACTGAACTTAATTGGAATAAGTTAAACTGAGCTAGTGTTATTTGGGGGACTTTAAATGATCAAATCGTTAGTTGGATAATCAGTAGACTATTACCACAGTTTATCTGATGATTACTCATGTAATAATATCACCCATGGCCTGTTCCATTTGTTTTCGTATGGGATAAACATATTCTATCCTACAAACTGAGTTATTGTTTATGTTACACAAGGTGAGATGTCGATGGAGAAAGTCCATGTAAAGAGATACGTCGCTGGAAAGCGTCCGGAATGGGCAGATGATTATGACGAAGACGATGATGAAGAAGAGGAAAAAGTGAGTCATTCTATTGTCAACCAAGGCTGTGGAGTTAATTTTTCTAATTGAAATGGTTTGTAAGCCTTTTCCCTGTGATAGGTTATCTCCATGTTTAATTAGCAATGGTGTACAACAGCTCCCACATCCATACACCTCCATAACTAACCTTATATTTTACTGTATTGTTTAATAACCCTCATGTTCCACAGCACTGTATGAGCACTTTATTATGTCCTCAGTCCTAGTCCCTTATTTCACACCCATGTGTGGAATATATTTGCCACACTTTTATATTTCCTGATCCCACTTAAACCTCTTTTTATATGCAGTTTGGCAAGCCTGATATTGCATCAGACAATGAGGAAGATGTGATTTCCCGCATCCGACATCCTGATGTCTCCATGAACGCAAATGAGGATCGAAGACTGAAGAGGTTGATGCAACATCGCGCTCATGATGATGTGGAAGAAAGGTTAATGTTTTTATCTATTTTTATTTCGGATAAAGCAAGAAAACGAATCATATTTAGGAAAGTTGTTCTCAAGGCGCTTACTTGCCCTGTTGCAACTTACCTGGCTGTACATCATGTCCAGCCGAACTCTTTATTTAGTTAACTATTATTGTAGAATGTAATACCGCCGTTGGGTTATATCCAGTCAGTATTTAGTCGGGTGAAAAACTTTTTATGTTTTATCTTTTTTTCAAATATTTTTCTATTGAAATCTGCAGCATACAAAATGTCTACTTATTTTTTAGGCGTGATTGTACACATTTAACTAATGGTTTACATAGCACTGCTAACGTCTTTTTGCGACAGTGTCGTCCAAATTTTCATTGCCTGGTGATAAAAATAATAATCCTATTCTACACTTGGTGGTACACTACCTCATCACTGCTTTACTTCTCTTTTAAAAGTTATTGTTTCTACAGGCAGCGCAGGCGCCGCATCCACGAACCAGAAGTGATTGAAGAGGCATCAGAATCCGAAGATCAATCCGACGAGGAAAAACCGAAACCAGCCATGACCACAATCCCGATGGCACCAGATGAGGAAAGCAGTGATGAAGGGGAATTAGACGAAGATGTAAGTGGTTTTGTGTGCAAAGAAAAAAATTGACGGCTGTATTATGACTCAGCTGTTTTGTGTGTTTTGGCGTACCTTCAGTGTATTGGTATAAAAAACTAAAAGTAAAACAAACATTCCATTGAATCACTACCAACTATAAAACTTATTTAATTGAAGGGCTAAAAATTTTGTTTATTAAGTATTCTTTACTTGCCCTAGAACAGGGATGTCCAACATTTTATTGTAGTGGGCCGCATTGTCACTTAAAATAATTCATTGGGCCGCAAAACCTATTAAATTTCCATAAAAATGGCAGGGTTCGAATTAATGGTTTTGAAATGATTTGCGAAATGCGCGAAAAAAATTTGGTTATGATAAATTGCCTTAAACGACCAGAAAGATATTTATTTTATAAAACAGACAGTACCGTTAATTAGTAGTACAGTAATGATAAAATGCATTCTAGTAAATTCAAAAGGGGTGTGTCGCATCTAGCCAATCATAAATAAAGGAATCGAGGTATATTAACGCATAATGGCTATTGTTGCCTTGTGATAGCAATGCTTATTATACGCCAATAATGCAAACTAAAGCCAAGGTAAATAAATAATGTTATGTTAAAGGCAAACAATGTTATTTTAACGTGTTGAGGATTTATTATTAGAAGTGCGCGAAATCAGTCCCGGTAATTTATATTTTCGCGATTTTGTTAAATTTTGTAATTCGCGAACTTTAGAAAACGGTTAGCGAATAGAGATTTGCGATCCCTTAATTCCAACCCTGAATGGGTACATAAAGAAACAATCAAAAGCCATTAATTTCATCTTTGAAAAAAGGAACAAATAACACACATATAGAAAGAAACAAAAACTTATTTCTGCAATACAAAGTCAATGAGATAAGTGTTTGTCGTCCGTCGGTTTCTTTCTGCAGTTTTGATGTTTACTGCGTCCCTAAAAGCTGACTGATACATTTGAATTAGGCCAAGATTTAAAGTTCAAAATACTACTTGGAGTAAAAATGACTAGCGGGCCGCAGGTTGGACATCCCTGCCCTAGAAGAAGAATTAGGGCAAAAAATTCTAAACTGTGTACTATTTGAAACAATGTCATTTTTCCCACAAAACTTTTTATATATATATATATTTTTTTAATTTAGATAAAACAAATTTATTTGTTACTTCAGGATTGTTTTTTTTTGTGGAGTATAAATAAGCTGAATGAAAAAAATGTAAATTTACCGAAAAACTATGTTAATTTTTTATAATTTTTTCGACTATCAGGAAATCGAAAACAGAAGAGCTCAGCTACGGGAGCGAGCAAGAGCTCATCGGGATGCGGATGAGGAGATCCTCGCCCTCCCAACCGAATCCAAGGATCAAGAGGATGATGAAGAGCAAGACAAAATGGAAGAGGAGTTCACAACTGATGAGGAATCGGAATATACCGACTCTGATGATGATGGACCGAGGTTGAAACCAGTCTTTGTGAGGAAGTGAGTTTTTCTCCTTTCTGACACTCATGTTTATCATGGTGGGAAAAAGTATTTATAAATCTGGTAATCGTCTGTAGAAGGCAACCAGCTGGCTAGCTGCAGGTTTTAAACCCACCACATTTCAACTGTCTGTGCAAAGCATTACCAATATTTATTATTAACTATCATTTCCCAGGAATCCCTAAACCAAACATTATATCACATTTCTAACAATGCCACAATCCTTTAAATACTGCAAAGCACAACATATTGAAATCCAATTTATTTTAAAAACAGGTTTTGTTCGAGAATCGTCAATTTTGCATAAAAATGAGTTTGTAGATTCATGGATTACATTGCACCATTACAACTCACTTCAATGTCACTTTGCAGGAAGGATCGGCTGACAATACAGGAGAGAGAAAAGGAAGAAGAAAGACAGCGAATACTCCAGGAAGAAAAGAAGAAGTTGGTTGATGAAAGGAGGAAATACACCATAAAAGTAATTTTGTTGCAATTTTGTTGTTAAATGCCTATCATTCCTCCAAAGTAAAGTTGCAGTTAGCCTTTACAAATGCTTTTAACCGCATATTTTCATAAACTTTTTAAATGTTACTTAAAGCTAACGTCTCCCAGAAGTGCCTTGTCTAGTGTTCCAAAAAGGTCAAGATGCATCAGTGTTCATAAAATTTTGATTCCGATTGAAAATTTTGATCACCCCGAAAATGTTCTTATTGTGCAGATGGTAGAGAAGGAGGCGCGGGCGGAACATGAGATGGAGCAGATGGCGCTCGGGAGGCTCGATGCAGCTCTCGATGCGGTGGACTCCGATGACGGAAACGATGAGGCGGAATACGAACTCTGGAAGCTGCGGGAGCTGAAGAGGATCAAGAGGGATCGGGAGGAAAGGGAAGCGTGAGTATCATCAACTTGAAGTTGGGGATTGTATGGGGTTAAGTGGGGGACGGGTTCATGAAAAATAAAGGATATGGTATTGTGGTTAGATTTAGTTCTAAGGGTGAATATATGCATCACGGTTATGGTTAAGCTTCTAATGTACAGTTTTCCTGCTTTTCTCTTAGTGGTTTCCCCCTTGGTGACTATTTACACCTGGTTTTTTATAATTATCTAATTAAAGATTATTTATGTAGATAAGGTATGTATTAGGCCAAAACAACTAAAAATGCAGATTTAGTTATTAGTATTATTTAATTTAATACTTATACAAAATATTCTCTTGTAAAGGCTGTTTTTTAAGTTTATTTTTATCATATAAACCAAGAAATGAATGCAATATTACGAAATGTTAAAATGTAAAAACGAAATTTCAAACCAAGACGCCAAAATATCTTTGCAGCTTGCAGAAAGAGAAGGAGGAAATTGATCGATTCCGCAACCTCACTGAGGAGGAGAAGAGAGCCGAACTCCGGAACAATCCCCGCGAGGTTACCAATCAAATGGAGAAAGGAAAATACAAGTTTCTACAGAAGTATTATCACCGCGGTGCTTTCTTCATGGTGAGCATGATATGGCTATTCAGCTGCACTTTTAATAAAGGATTTAATGACTTCGCCAGCACATAGAAATCTTATAAACGCATATGGGCTACTACAATACATTGAACCTTTTCTTTTATTTGCACAATCTGGGATTTTTTGGTAAAAGTGGAATAAGTATCGGTGTAGTTCATGCTTTTCTGGGGAGTTGAATGTAACAAATTCATTTTATTATGTCACTTTGTAGCGAAACTACAATGATGCCTTTATGCTTCTGAAGTGCCTTTATGCTTCTGAAGCCTTTGAGATTTTCATTTCTGATTCAGTATGTGTTGTTGTGGTAATGTAATGTCCACCTTGTTAATGCAATGTCCATCTATTTTCTGTACTAATTTTGTAATTCACCAAAATTTAACACCAAAGTCAAGATTGTCAAATTATATTTTACTTAGCGCTGTACAAATCGAATCTTTAACTCGACAGATTACCCATGTCATAACTTACCTACCTTTTCCCATTCATAGGGGTAACATAAATATCCTATCATAGTATCCTAATCCATTTTGTCCCCAGGACAAACAAGAAACTATGTTTACAAAAGATTTTACTGCACCGACCCTGGACGATCACTTTGATAAAACTATTCTTCCTAAAGTCATGCAGGTATGCTGTCTGAAACATTTTAACTTATTGCATACATTGTTTTGCCATTTGCATTATGGAGGGTAGTTGTGCACAGCTACCATTAGATAACTAAAACATTCAAGCATTAAAAAATGTTTGTAGTTAAATCCCTACATTATCACAAACTTTACCCAACTGGGTTACACCGTTTGTCAAGACGCAGTTTTCCAAGATTAATCTTTCGATTATTTACCCAAGGTGAAAAACTTTGGACGGTCTGGGCGAACCAAGTACACTCATTTGGTGGACCAAGACACCACTGCGTTCGACTCCCCCTGGACCCAAGATTCCGCGTCGTCCTCCAAATTCCAAAGCACCAAAGCGGGTGGAATGAAACAGGTGTTCGATCGACCACGGGGAACCAAGCAGCGGAAGACGTAGACGGGTGGGTGAAATTGATCCCCACAACCATGGAAAGAAGCTGATGATGTCAGGGCCGTTGAGCGCGACCTTTTGTAGTTGTACAGATGCAGCGCATGCAAAAAGTCGTGATGCTTTTCGTATTGTGTATGTGTGCTGACTATTTTAACGTGAAAATACAAATGGTAAATTGATAATGATAATCTCTATCATAATATGAGCCTGACTTTTTTGTTGTCCTTGAAAAAAATACATATCCACATGTCATTACTTTAGTTATCATTAAATAAGCAACTACATTAAACCATCACTTCAAAGCAGTGGTTCTCACCTAGTGTCCTACTTGCATTGTCCCCGTGCTGCTATTTAATCTGGGTCGTGAAGTGGTGGTAGAAAGTACTAGTTTTAAGTGGGTCGACATACTCTCGGTTCATTTTCTTATTCGATCACTTGCGAGCATACATCCACTAGACAAAAAAAAAACATTGCTCTGTTGGCAGACAACTGTCCAAAAATTGATGTGCAGTTCTGCATTTATTTTCTATTTTATGTACGAGCTCAATTTCTGAAGATTAAGAAAGTTTTTTTTTATTTTCTTGGTGTAAACAAAATCATTGTTTTCTCAGGGTATGCTCCATGGTGAAAAATTGCATGCGCATGAATATGCAGCCCCATAACTGGGTCCTGAACTATTAATTTGCTTGTGTAGGATGCTGTTAGCTTCAGGTTGGGAACAACTTAATTAAGGTATACATGATGCAACACTATGATCTTAAAAGTTGCCAGGTTGTAATTAACGATTGGTAGTCTCCACCACCAAAGGTTATTCATGCACAATAAATCATTGGCATAAATATTTATCACCCAGACCCTTAATTCCTTATTTATCCATTGGATGTGTTAAAGTAAGCTGCCTAATCACTTCAAAGTTAAACTTGCTGCCGTCACTGTTGCTGCCGTCATTCCTAAAAGATTCTTTCCGAACACAGTGGATTCGAGACGATCCGCCCATGAGTGATGGCAAACAGTGGTAGATACGTGATAAAGTCCAACAAATCCAAATGTTTTAATTTTTTCATGGAGTTTCGGACCTGAAACAAAACAATGTAAATATTTGACAATGTTTTTGTGGATTTTACTTATTTAAGATTATTTCTAAAAAAGTTATCTTCAAAATTGGTAACATTAGCACAACACAAATAGCAGTGATAATAGTTTTATTCAATTCACAGTAAATCAACACCCTGTTTAAAGGCTGATTTATGTATCCCTAACTTTAACATAGGAATTAGGTATTCTTTTTGTCTTATATTTAAAACACATTTACAAATTTAAACGTTATATTAAAATATTTCTGTTCTCATACACAACACTAGCCTACAATGGATCTGGAAAACTGAAAGTGCAGGCATGAGATAATCTGATGACCTAAGTTCCTTCTGCAGTTCTCCAACGAACAAGCAACAAATAGCACAAATCAGTTAATACATAGCAAAAGGCAAGTGGAAAAAGAGCAAAACAATAGACATTACATCACAGGAAAATAAAATTAAAACAATTTTTAAAACGAAAATAATATATGGTTGCTGCCGTAAAACCCAAATGAAACCAAATAATAAACCAGGTAGTGTTTCTTCTTAATCTTACCTGTTGCTCGTGGCTGTGACTCACACCCCCAGCTTTTAGTTCCGTCCACAGCGCATCCATTGACATGGTCTGACCCTCTGGATCATCGGCGAATTGTCGGAAAAGTTCCCGAGCTCGCCACATTTTGGTGTCAAGTGATTTAAAGTCAAAGCGGCTGATAATTCCCCGCATAAAATCACTGGTGTGGGGAAGATGGGTTAAATAGGTCTGAGTGGAATATGGTTTAACCCTGTTAAGGATAATGGAAAATACAGGTCTAAGATGGATCATTGTCTTAACCTAGTGATTGTGGTAATCCCGTTGTATTCAACACTGATTAGTCTGGTGGATTAGTATGTCGCCTTTCAATCGAAGGATTACAGGTTCGAAACTGGTCACTAGCTAATTTTGTTGAAGAATTAAAGGAACTGTGAATAATACACAACACACTGCAAAAGCTCCAGTAACCCGACAATGGGCGGAAAGTGATCTGATGATTGCCGGTGTGTGGACCACCTTGGTTTTTCCATTCATGGGGATAAACATGAATATTCGATTCTATCTTTTATGCTTCATTGCATTAGCACTGGAAACCCAACATTGGACAAGAGAAATCCCAACATTAGAAAAGAAAAGCGTTTAGGGCTCGCTGTGTTTTTCCATCTATGGGATAACCAGGAGTATTCTATCGATATTTTAAAGTGCTGCGATTTGAAAATATATGCAAATATAAGAATCAATGACACTGTTAAGTTAAGTGAAACTGATTTCCCCAAAAGAAAATGAAATTTGGACAGGATTGCTTTGGCATATATAGGATATATATGTTTTTTCTTATAATAGGGAAAATTGAAGAGGGGGTATAAAATAGTGCCCACCATCGGGTTACTGTACTTATTGCAGTGTGTTAAATATGAATGAGAAAGTCTTTCATTTTGTAGAACCCAATAATCCACTGGGTCCAGTTTATGTCCGCTAATTGCCTTAGCCAAGAACAGAACCGATTACCTGGTGACCAGTTTTGATTACCACCTATTACCTAAAAGGTACCAGTAGCCAACCATGGTATTCAGCTGAAATTTTTTGATAAACATTGTTATGTATTAAAATTTATTAGATCTACAAGAACAAGTATAACTTACTCTAAATTGATAATTTTCTGCGCTAATGACACTATGACAGCAAACATTCGAAAGTCAACGCTTGTCACTCTTGAGTTCATTAATTCAAGGATCTGAAAACACACAAGAAATGAGTATAACCGATAGTAGCTTTAATGAAGGAAAAAAGTATCCTTAAAGGTGGGTACAACAAAATACATCATGTATAAAAAAAACATGTAATTTTTCATGCAACTAATTTAATAACTATTGTTTTGCCACATTTTTCTGTTATTTTATTATAATATATTTGTATGGTATACCTATTCATAAATGGAATCAGAATAATGTGGAGATCTACATAATAATTTGCCTACGTGTACAAGAACAGTGATATTTAACCATCAGACTGTGATTCTTTGCTGGTTTCTTAAATAAGTTAACATTTGTGCAGTTGCTCAACCCAGCGGATTGATGGGTTCTACCAAATTGAAGTAACCTGTGAATTATACACAACACACTGCAATAGCTCCGGTAACCCGACGACGGGCGCGAGAAGATCTGACAATTGCCTGTGTGTTAAACCCATTGGTTTTCCCATTCAGAGGATTAAACAAGAATATCCTACCCTTAATAAATCAGATTGTTATTTCGATGCCTATTAAAGTTACATATGTATGAGTTAAGCGATTTTTAATGTTAAAGATGCTATGACATTGTAGTATAGGAAGCATGTACTCTTTTTATACGATTGTGTCGCCATCATTAACAATTTTACTGATGGAAGAAAATACTGTTCGTTACTTCTAGTTTATTATCAACTTATCATAATTAGATTTGTAAAAACATAATCAAAATACAATATACAAAAAATGCCTTAGTTTTAATGTAAGGAAGAAGTTGCTGATCAGACAGATGGTTATTTGGATTTTTTCCTTTGACACTTTCTGTGATGCTGAGTCTGTTGGCTAGCACTTTTCTTTCCTTTTACTGATTGGAGCGTTGTACTGTCTTTGGGCAGATACGCAGCGGAAAGTCTAAAAGTTCACTTTCCACAGAACACCTACTATCTGTAGTCGCCACGATGTGTAATTTGTAAAGTTCAATGTCTAATTCCTAATTCAGTTTAATTATATTTTATGTCTTCATATATAAGTTTAGTTCGTACACTGGTCATTCAAGTTACCTAGTTCATTTTCTATTCAAATTTTCAAAAATAAATATAGGGCTTTTTAGGATGTCTGTAACTACATTTATCATCTAAAATATATTAAACATGAAATACATTAAAACAAATATATTTACAAGATGCGACAAGTCTGTGAAAAAGGCGCTAAATTAATGTTGCTATTAAATGAATAAACGTTGCTAAATGAATGCCTCGAGATTCAAATGGACCATTCAAAACTTGATTATGTATCAAACACATTGCATAACCTGTGGAAACCTATGCTGCCTGAATCAAATAGACCACAATGGTTCAGACTGCTGAACTTGTTATGGTAACACCATTATACTGACCCTGTTTATATATTGCACATCAGATTCCCCAAGCGCCCCAGATGGAACTGATCTCTTAGCAGCATCAAAAGCTTGTTCCAGCGTTAGCTGTCCATCACCATCTGTATCAACCTGTTGGGGAAGCAATCAATTAAACATTTGTATGGTTGTCTTATATCAAGGTGCTGGTTAGTGGAAAGAGTTATAATAATAATAGTGAAAATCTTCACTCCTAATGAAAATCTTCACAAAGGACTTATAAAAGATTATCATGAAATAATATCATAAGGAAAGCAGGTTTGAGAATATATATATACAACAAGTGTCTCATTCCCATAATTTAGCCGAAGATTGTTCAGACTAGAGACAATAGTTTTGTATAAACCACAAGAATCCATGGTAGTGTTGGATGTTTAAAAAATGCTCACATTATTAAATGCTCGCTGGTAATGTTCAACCTTCATAGGATTGATGATACAGAATTGAGCCAAAAACTCACCTGCAAATAAGAACAATGGTAATATTGCTGCAAATAAATTTGTTTGGAATAAATAGGATAAAATATTCCTTTTAACCTCAAGCGTAGGTTTAAAACTCATGTAATCGCCAGATCACTTAGTGCATGCAGAGCTATTTCCATCCCTATACATAACCATTAATAAATATTAGCATTTTCCTCTCATACTAAAATATACATTATTTGGCCAAACTTCTGTTTAATAACCACCATTACATTGGACAGGTCCACAGTAGCCACCGGGACCAGGAATTTAGGAATCTCCATTCAATTAAAGTTATATTCCATGTTTATTAATAGTCTTAAATATTTATTTGGATCACAAAGCATTATACACAACACATACTATCAATTTCATCTAGCGGTGTCTTTGTGGTGGGTGGGGATGGTATTATTTGCTTTTGTTTCATCTTCTCAAATCGTTCAATTGCCTTCTTCCTGCGTTCCTCCGCCTTCCGTGCTCTTCGCTCATCCTCTGCAAGCTGTCGATCTCTGTTTGATCGATTAATTGAAGATGATTTCAATAAATAGTTTACCACTGCAGGTAAATAAGTGGATAAAAGTCTTAACCGCATTGGCCCCAAAGTAATACTTGTCTTTAAAATTATTAAAGGTTTACCATCCTAAATAATTTTACTTCATTATTTCCAGTTAGTAAGCACACTCTTTAAAGGTTCTTAGAACGTAATACTATACAAAAGTGTGACCCAATCAACCTCAGTGATGACTTTGGATTGATATCTATCGTCACAAATTTATTATATTACTGTTTCCTTAGGCAAGCTGCAGAACCTTGTCATAATATTAATAGATTTAAAAAAAACCTATTCAACATAAGAGTAAATTAAAAACATGACACATTTCAATAGCTTCTGTAACTTTTCTGAAGAAAAGAGGTAATATTACAAATATTCAAGTTATCCCATTATTTATACCTCTTAATTTGACCACTGCGTTTCGCACTTAGCTGAGATGGAGTGGGTGAAGGGGTGTGTAGGGTGATTGCAGATCGGTTGGAATGAGAAGAACCACAGCTGCTCTTCCTACCTGAAATATCGTATGACATATGATTTAAATTCTTAACCTATTTGAATTCAGTAGATAGAGGACATGTATGATAAGTTACCTCCCTAATTACAGGTCTGCAATCAAGCAGAACAGCGTCATATTAAGATTAAATAGGATAATTATGTTTATCTTTATGAATGAAAAACTGCAAGGGGCATTAACAAATGAGCCATCAACAGATTACCTCTTAACCACCCGGTTACCAGACTGTTGCAGTGTGTTGTGTATGATTGAGACGTTCTTTTAATTTAGTAGAACCCACCAATCCACTGGATTTAACAAAATCAGTTATATTTCCACCTTTTAAAAGAGGGGCAGGAATGGGAGTCGGAATGTTGTGCTTGGTTGTTTCTGGCATGCTCTCCGTATCTTCTCCAGTGTCATGGTGTACGGTTGGCACCACAACTGGTGGAAGCAAACGTGGTGGGGGAGGTCTGGCTTTTCTCTTTCCTGCGTTTTAATGAAAGTTTCAATGAACAGCCAGATGGTTTAGTAGTAAAGTGTCAGGTCGTGGCCAGAAAATTGGAAGGTTTAAAACCATCTGCTTGCTAGCATCCTTGGGAAAGATACCTAGTGCACATCGTCTGAAGTCATTGCCTTAATGGGTTGACTGAAAACTGCAGCAATAGTTAACCATGTTTAACACACTGCAATAGCTCATTGTGGGCATGAGGTAATCTGACCATGTGAATAAAAATGAGAAACCAACCAATTCAGTGGCCATAAAAATTAGTATGGTGCATGTATTTTGCACCTTGACATATTTAAACAAAACATATATATAAATTGTATAACGTTGTTTTGATATATTTTTAAACATCAGGGTTATATGATAATGTTATAATTCTAACAATGTAAACATAGAAAGAAGCAACTCCCAACTTTAAGTTAATGGCCTTACATGGTTGGGCTTATCACAATATTATATATTACATTTGTTTCCATTTCCACTGGCAGAACACTTAATATGTTGTTGATAAAAAATACACACCTGGCATTTTTTTTACTGCTGGGGATGCAGCTCTTATGGAGGTGTCTTTACTCTCTCCAGAATCACTGACAACGATTGCTACATAAGAGTCTGCTGTGGAACCTGCAAAGTAGTACACTGTGAAATGTAACAAGGTCTACCTTTACTTTATTATCAAATCATTTTAACCACAGAAATCGAGACTAAGTCTTTTTGAAGTCTTGGCCAAGAACACAGACAAGCTGAAAGTGGTCCGGGTAACAATCAAACCAAGCATGTCATGACTTTTGTATATAATACACTTTAACAAGTCTAGTAACCTGACAATAGACATGTAGTAATCTAAAAAGACCTAGATAAAAGACCAAAAAAATAAATATCCAAAAATGCCCTTTAATGTCCCAAACCAGGGATAAACATGAGTATAAGATCCTGTGTATTATGTTAGGTGCAGGACACGACTGTGAGCATGTAAAGTTTAGACGATTACCCTTGGTATAACACTTTTAGTATAACAATTTTTTTCAACCCTCAGGGATGGACACGAGTATCTAATCCACCAACCTGACATATCGATAGAAATTTCATCATCCATGTCCACCACTGAAACTTCCACATCTGACAACTCCACCTCAGCAATTAAGCTTTGTTTGATATCCGATGTGGTGTCTTGGATTTCAGGATCATCCCCAGGAATGAACTGTACAACGGGAATTGGGTCAGGTTTTTCAATAAGATGAAGCGATGTGGAAAGTTCTTCTGAAAGTGGTGCTATTACGTCAACTTGGTTTTCTTCGGTGGTTTGTTCTACAAAAAAAGATTTTTTCTGTGATATTAAATCATAATTAAAATATGCAAATTTTAACTAGTATTATTAAAATAACATTGGTAAAATAAAATCTAATCAAAAAATCCATTTCAGTGCATTAAGTAAAACTGCATATGAAAAACACAAATTAATTTTCCTAGCTAAGAGAAATGGAGGGAAGTTTGGAAGCCTAGTAACTAAAATGAAAATTAGAAGGTTATATTTAGTATTAGGACTGGCGTTAAAGTTAGGATACATTTTATGGTTATAACTAGTGTTGGGGTCCGAGTTATAATTAGTTTTGGTAGTTTTTCCCTATTTTTCTCCCTTCTTCTCTTACAATCGTAAGTTTAGGCAGCAGTTACATTTTAAAAAGTGACAGAATCATACAAAATCATAATAATACTGCATATCTTATGTTTAGAAAAGCAAACTCACCAATTTGTTGTGAAATGACAAAAATATTCGATGTT
>CH001992.1:396766-407703 GCA_000149265.1 Ciona savignyi
ACACATAGAAGTTTGACGCTATTACACTGCTCCGCAATCAGTGTGCAACAGCACACTACTGTGCCGCAAGACAATGTGAGATGTGCCACGTGAAAAAATCGATTGTGACAAACTTTCATCAATTGTGTTTATGAAAACAAGCGCAAATATCGCATTAAATAAATGATAATGTGTATTACTTTATTGTTACCATGTTTTACTACAATGTGCCATCAAATTTTAAAAGTTTCTAAATGTGCCTCAAGTGAAGCACTGCTCTATCATAAGACATTAAGCATGTGGTTTATCAGGAAATAGGATAGGATATACATTTATTCACTTAAATGATTCATTTATCTACTTAAATGGGAAAACACGGGACAATTATTGCATGGGTTACCCTCAGCATACCTTTCGCCCATTGTCAAGTTACTGGATTTCGTATGTTGTGTAAGACTTTAGTTACAGTTTTAGTAAAACTCATTATAACACTGGATTCTTGCAAATGTCCACCATGTTCCTTGACCAAGAAAACAACTGACCAGATAGTAACCATTACCTTTGTCAACCTTCAAAACGTTGGTTCTTCTTACTGGAAAGGCAGACTGGGTTGATTCGATTGTAAATGGGGTGGATGGTCTTGATGTCATTGGGACGCTACAGAAATTATATTTAGTGCTTGGAGTTAAGGAGTCTCAAAGTAGGATGCTCATGTTGAATGCATGCTGTTTTAAGTTGCGTGGTCAACATGTTTATTTTCAATACAAATTAATACAAACAATCATTTTTAATTAACTGGGTTAAGGCAACCTTCCTACTGAGTAATAAAAGAACATGTCTAATACAGTTCTGCTTTAGTTTTACACTAGGCAACCTGGCATTGGTTTTAAACTTAATAGTGGGGTGTTTTCATGTATACAAATATTTCAGCACTCAGTAAATTTTAAAAATCTAGCTATAAGAATACCTTATGGAAACACTGTAAATATCTGAAAATGAATCTTCAGTCATTGTTGCATTGTCCAGCATCCAGTGGTATTTGTTTCTCGCCTCGTTTTCATCTGGTAACACCAGAGTCACCTCTCTCGGTGGGACTGGTGGCAATTCAGGTTCTTTTTCTGTCATACTCATGGTTATTAGGATATTATGGTTTTTTTTATACCCGTATGAAACAGTATAGTCATTGTAGCAATTATCTATTGCCGGAATCAGTTTAACAGAAATATTCTACTCAATGAGTCTTAAAAAGATTTGAGGTTGTAGAGAACCAGAGAGAACTTTAAACTAAAAGTTTATTATAAAATATATAAATATGCATTTAGATTAGTGTATTTTTAACTTGGTACAATTGCACCACAGTGCTACGACTATAAACTATTTTATTTTAATTTCTTTAAAAAGGTGAGCAACTTCTACTTTAAAAAAACAAATGGCTCCACAATGACAAAACGATTAAAAACCACAAATTTAAAGAAATAATAGAATGCAGCAAAGACTAGTGAGAAGTTTACCAATTGGCTTGGGTGAGTTAAGCCATGGTCGTTTAATCAATCTATCATGATGAGATTTGAAAGGGTCTCGTGGTACTGTTAGAGGTTTTCGCTTTTTTGGCTTCACGTTTGTGGTTTGAATGTATTTCTGCTTGGAATGCTTCCTTTGGTGGTGCTGGGCAAACCTATGGGATAGAACACCCAATAATGTTTATACAGGAAGACAGTGCATTTAAATTTATATCATTTTAATTTGTATGTTTATCTCAGGGAACAAATATTTATTACAACAGAATTTTTCGAAAGTTCTATATGCCCACGGTTATGACTTTTTTAGTCGGGCATGTATGATAAAGACATTAGTTTTTTGTTCAACTTATTAGGACATAGTCATAATATCTATTAAGTGCCTTACCAAACAATGTAATTTCATAGATTGTATATTTATACAAAACACATTAAACTTTATATTTTGTGCTAAATTTAATCATACCAGTATGCTTGTTGTTCTAGGTTTAAGTCATATGAAACAGGATAATTATTATATAATTTGTGCAATAATAAGATCAATTTTTATCTTTTTTATTTTGTTAACACAGTCATTAAAATTGCTAAAAGCTACAACAATTTTTAGTTTATTTCAAGTTTACCGGTACTTATACAATGAAATAGCTAGATTGCAATATAAATAACCTATGTTAAAACAAAAAAATGGAGTAAGATCATTTTTGGAAACCTACGATGGCGACTAATTTACCTTGTACATGGGCATGGGTTGCAATGAATTGCATCCAAGTTTAAATTCTTGTGAAAAAAGTCGTGGTAGTGACTGCACACTGGGTGGGATACTTTTGTCACATTAGCTCCACCACTTAGCTGGATGTATTGGATGAACCGTTTCTAAAATATTAGCAGATTTTAATTTTTTCCAGCAAAATTATTGGTACACAGTTTTAGCAGTTAAATATTGGCAAATATGATTTCCCATCAAAACCATCCCAATACTGGCAGCCCCATGTGTGGTTATTAGGCAGTTTTTCATTAACACTTAATAAATTGAACTTTTGTTGTCTAATGAACATGTAAAATTCTTGCGTTTTACTAATCAAAATAAAATATGAATATCTTTCCCTAACATGCCAGTTAAAATTTCAAAAAGTTTTACACAGATTGTTCGATTGCACCCTTCTTGTAATTGTGTAAGGTCTGGTAACAAGCACCTACGCAACATGTTCTTCCTTTAGAAACAATACAACTAAAGTTAAAAAAAAATTAACTTAACTTACGCTTATCTCCATCCGAAATTGGCAACTAAACTGCAAGAAGTTATTCAAAAGTAATAATTTACATTTCGGTGAATTCCCAATAGGTGAAACCCCTTTACTTTTAAACTACGGCAGTGGTTCTCGATCTATATTGACCTCGTAGCGCACCCGAGACCAATTAAGAAATGAACGGGCGCACTTTGCACGGGGCGTCAAAACAATATGTTAAATACTCAAACAATTTAGGAAAAATATGGAAAATTTAAACGTTTAATTTAAATAATTTTATCACCGAATTTTCCACATAACGAAAATTACTGTTTCTTAAGCGCTCTTGCTTTTCGAAAGTTAATGTAGAACTGAAAAATGAAAAGGAACGAACTAGACACTAACCATTTAGTAGTTTATGATCTATGCACACTCTGTCGTAAACTTACGACAAGTGTGGCGCACCTAGCTAACCGTAGTGTGGCGCACCATTTGAGAAGCACTGAACTACGGTGTTAAAACTTATAGCAGTACGGTCGTGTGGCCGAATGGTTAACGCGACCGATACATGTACCGACTCTTATACAAAAAACGGTCCTGGTGACGAGCCCATCATGGGTACGAAACTTGGCTCGGTAAAAAAAAAAAAAAAAAAAAAAAAAAACTTATAGCAGTACGGTCGTGTGGCCAAATGGTCAACGCGACCGATACATATACCGACTCTTATACAAAAAAACGGTCCTAGTGACGAGCCCATTATGGGTTCGAAACTTAGCTCGGTAAAAAAACAAACAAAAAAAAACTTATAGCATACACTCGTAACAAACAGCAATGGACATTGGTGCATGCTATACTAGAATGTTTGCCAGAGCGAACGGCCTACCTGTTCAGGAATCCACGCTTTTAGTCGGGGAACCCAATGTATTTTTCCCGACTTTCCGGAGATGTTTGATGGTCGGGTGTGTGCGATTAAAGGAAGCGACTTGACAACTTTCTCGCTTCCACGAACAGGTGAACCAGAAAGTTCATACCTATTATCAGAGCAGAAATTAGTGGTTTGGTTGAAATTTGAATTTTTTAAATAAACGTTCTGGCGCGGTTGTCCCAACTGTTTAGGGGGTGAACAAAAACGGATTCTCCGTCGTAGTCAACGTTAGCTCGGTCACCAGGCCATTTTCTGAAAGCTGTTTTATATCAGGAGCATTAGGCAAATTACCACACTTACCTTCCTTCCCTTGACTGAAGGTATCGCATGATCGAATATTGCTCGCATGCCTGGAAAGGTCGACTGGTTTAACGCAACGTATAGTGTAAATAGAATAACAAATATTGTATTTTTAATTAACCAGCAAGTGCAAAGGTGAAACTAAAAAACATAATCGATTATGGTAAAATGCGCATTCAAGAACGTTTTTGCTGCCGAATGGTTAACGCGACTGGTTCATATACAGACGTTTAAAACGAACTTAGAAACATGCCCATGATCATGGTTTACGGGTTCGAAAAGTGACCAAGTAAAAAAGTACCAATCCAATAAATCAGCATGGGCCTCTGAAACGCCCAACTACAATTATTTATAGAAACGTCCACAAAAGACAGCTACGATTTAAGAGGCCGTAAATGCGGGATTGCCACAGCAGGCATCAATCGCTACGTGCTGTTTCATTACGTCAATCCACTTCGTGTGAACGTGTTAGCAAATATTACTCCCAATTTCGAACTTCAATTTAAATTCGGTAGAAGATAACAGTGTGGGCCTTTGTATGTTGTTTTATTGCGAAGTTATCAGTACCTGTTTGCGAAACATGCCGTAGAAGTGTTCCAAATGTATAAACTACTTTTTGTGCTCATACTGAAGTGCCAAGATAACAAGTAAAATCGACTACGTGATTTTAAATCGTTGCAGAGAGGGATGCGGTCGCCTCTGTCTCACTGGACATTGATTTAGTTTCTTTTCGTTGCTATTTATTTATATTAATAACTACGTTGTGTGTGGGCAAACGGCGGCGAACTTAAATTTAGCAAATACAAACTCAACGAGGGGTCCATTGTTTGAAATCATTCCCGATAAAAAAATCTTAACCTTGAATTCGTGTTAATGTTACGGAATCAATTTTTTTAAATTCTTGCCTCAAATATTTTTACAAGACACGGGATTTAATGATCGCTGATGTGAATCAACACCCTGTCATAATAGTGTAAACAAAGGACTTGCCATAAAATGGCGTATTCGTAGCGCAATATACGTATTTTGGATGCACAAAGGCTCAGGATTATGATATGTTTTCAAGGGCCGGGTTGAAAGGATTATAAAAACAATAATTATCAAGGAGTCTGGGTTGCGAGGCGTCGGCGTTAATTGACAGGCTGGCGGTAAATGCCAAAGCACACACTGTTTACAAAATACGTTAAACACGTAACACAAGTCAGTACGGCCAATCGCTTAAAAACACAGTTAATCCAACGCTCGGCCTAATTGCTAGTCGACATGGTTTCATATAACATGTATTTATAACTTTTCTATTATTTTTGCCGTCGCAGTATCGCAACTTCGTGTGCGCATGTTTACGGTGAAGATACAATGTATCAGAATACGCAAACACACCTTTCTGATCTCTTCAGTTGAGAAGTCGGCGACAAGATGATCGTTTCTTTGCCGAATATACTGGCACCGCAACAGATTGTTAGTGGGCGCAGGAGAAGACAGCTTCGGTGCCGTGCGCTCTGGAAGGTCGAGAGCTGGAACAACCAACGCGCGGTGTCGGTACCTTCCCACCGTGGGCGGTACCGAAGGCAAACTGGGGAACTTGGTTGTAGATGCTGGTACCCTGTACGCGCATTTCATGCCTGGTGACATACACCCACTTATTAGTATTAACAGACAATTCTATCCGGACGGGATTGATACATTGGTTTAAATAGTTTGTCTATGGAAAGTTCATATATAAACGCACTAAAACAGCTACCGCAATACATCAACTGGTGTTCGGTATTCTTAAAAGTAAGCAATAAAACTAATACCCTACTTTAATCGAAAAAAAACTATAATACCAATTATTAAATTATATTTTAACAACAAAATCGAACCTGTATGGTTTATAGTGAAATCAGCGGAAATACTTGGTTAATGCTTCGCCAATATACATTACGCTACGTATATATACATGACTGACTAAAGCTATATGTCAAAGCTACTCGCTGTACGAACAGATAGGCCTAATTAAACAACTTTACTCGTGGTTAGGCTAATATTAAATCAACATTAGAAGACTTACTGCGCTTCGTGCTTATCTCAACTGTTGATGTCTGTGATTTCGAAATCGTTGGTAAGTGAACATTCCTCGCGTCCCAACTCCCATTCGCCGTTGTTTCTGGCAACTGATCGATCAGTCTCGGACTTTGTTTTTGAGAGTCAAATCTACCGGTTACACTTGATAACACGACACCGCTTGATTTTGAATCTCGATCGTCTGAATCCAGTTTGATTATGTCAGGAAGCGTGTAATCCATTGTCCGCACCATGTCCTTACCGTAGGACACTCAGCCAGACTGCGTTACAACGAGCACAGGTTTATGTAACTAATTTATTAACCGAGAAATACTGTTATGTTTGAAGCTCCATGATTTTCTTATACTTATTTATACTGCATAAGATTTTGACAACGTGTTTCGAGTGATGGTTAATTAATACTTCTAACATGTAGGTATGTAGGAGTGGTATTTTAATCGATAATAGTTAACCTATAACGGTAAGTAACACATGCGGCCGGGTTGGTGCGCTAGCAGGGAAGTCCTATGTATGGCTTCTTTGTCCGATGAATGTAAATTTATCAGTCGGTGGAATAAGGCTAACGAATAATTTGAAAAATTAGAATATGTCAATCAAATCTCCCGCAGTGATCATTCTAAGAACCAAACTGTAGCCTAATATGCATATTTGGAATACTGACCAAGGAATTTTTTTTTTTGCATGCAAATCAACAATGCGTTTCGATGCAAAGATTATCTCCAACACTAAGAGTCATTCCTGATATTAAGATGAAACGCTTTATTATTATAAGCGGAACCATCTCTCTGCCTAACAACATTTAACGGATGGCTAAACGCCTGTATCCAATAAAAGGAGAAATACTGTAATTTTACCTACCAAAAGTATCCATTAAAGGAAAATAGATTTGGTTAAACAAACCGGACAACAATAACCAATTTTATAACGAAATTCGAAATCACCTTATATAACGTAAATGAAATTGCATAGAAATGAAGTTTATACTGGTCCTATATCTCGGAGGTTTGCGACAACATTTAAACAAATATTTATTACCTGTTGAATGTTAAAGCACTTAAAAATATAAGACTTATATGAATGCATTTTTTGGGGTTAATTAAGTCGCTTACAGTATCGTTTATCACAAGTAAACTCTAGGAAAATAAATTGTAATATTCAAATGTGTTTTACGTATAATGCAGTATTGTATGGCACATTTGAATATACACACTATACTGAGTGTGTGTACGGATTACTAGGATCGTTTGAATTATTACCAGAGAAGCAGATAAAAAGCCAGCCAAAATTACAAATCTCCACAAGAACAGAAGATCTTCAAATCTACTTCACGAAACTAAAGCATTAAAAGAATGAACTCAAAAGTCGTTTTTTCTTTTATTTTACTCCTTCTGCAAGTTGGCAATCAAGCGCTGGCCGATGATGGTATTATCACCACAGGGCTTGCCGTGGCAGGACTGATAAGATTAATTCCTTCGGGATGGAATGAGAAACTGAGGTTTGTGTTGTTGTTACATTGAGAAAGGACAGGATAAAATAGGATATATATGTTTATCCCCTTAATTGTTTAAACGCAAAGGGCGTTAACATGAGCGAAAAACTAATATTACCCCGCGCCCACTGCCAGGTTACCAAAACTATTACAGTATGTTGTGTATGATTGAGACGTTTTTTCAATTATGTGAAACCCATTAATTCCTTTGGCATATCCTTTGGTCGTTTTCTGTTTTACATTACATGAGCGTGTGTAGTTTAAAAAAAATAATGGTTTATACTCCCCTCTTAAACCAAGTTTGAGTAATTAAATATTTATATTTTTAGATCCAAGTTATCCGCTGACAATTCAGAGAACGGTAAGCTACTGTATACTTAATTTTTTATGGTACCCAACATACATTTGATATCTTATTATTGAACCCGCAGCAGGATTTACCAACAAACTTTATGTAAATCATTATGATCGTATTTTTAAAGCTCTTAAATGCGTATTTTAGAGCGCGACGAAATGGAGCGCCTTATGCAAAGCATGATCGAGGAAGATATGTAGAAAATGGATGAATCTACTTCGCATCAACCACTTAAGCTCATACACTAAAACATTTTAATTTGTTTAATTGGATTTTAAGTTTTTATTTAATGTTAAGGATTGACAACAAATTGCAATAAAATGAACACACGGTAATTCTTTGTTTTAAATATGCAGAAACCACACATTCAGGGCCGGTTTTAGGCCGATTTGACCGATTAGATCAAATTGGGCCCCCCACCTTGAAAGGGCCCCCCGGGCCCAAAAGGGGTCTTTCTGTATTGCGAGGTTTAAAATACTACTGAAACGTTAAATAAAAAGTGAAATAATATTCTTTCTCATAATATCAATTTGTTATGCATCGTAATTAAGTCAAATTTATATTTCTGTGTCTGCCTGTTACGTCATAATGAATATGGTTGCTAAACAATATAAATATGTTTGGAAGTAAAACAATATATCGTAAATAAGCATCCACATTACCTTTAATTTGTTTTATAGCAGGTATTACTGTAAATGTCTATTTTTATAGTTTGTATGTACTGGTATGCATTTTATGATATATAATAATATAAACACCCATAAATTTTGCTATGAAGAGTAGGGGCCCCGCCATCACATTTCTAATTGGGCCCCGCGGTTCCTAGCACCGGGCCTGCCTACATTTTGGGTGATAAATCGGAGGGAGTTCCGCTTGGACGTTAAAAACCTTTTTTTCTAAAAATTTAGCGTTTTTGGGGTAAAGTGCTTCAACAGCTCCTCCAATTTTAAACAGATTTGCTGAAATGTCAATGGGTATAATCCACTGCTTTATCATTGCAATAAAACTTTGTCATTCGTTTGACAACATAGTCTTAATATGCGGAAATCTAAATTGTGGGTGATAAATTTTCAGGGAAATTTCCCTCTAAAAGCCAAAACTTTCATTTTTCTTAAAAAAATAGCTTCTTTTGAGCATCGCACTAGCTGATCCAATTATGATCAGATTTAGTGAAAAATTAGCGCGATAACCACCGATTAGCAAATGGGATGAATCAAAACAATATGGAAATAATCAAAAAATAAAGATTTATTTATTAATCGTGATCGAATTGTATTGAAACTTTAAGAATTGTTAGATAACATGACCTAGATGAAATCTACATATTATGTAGAAACAAAAATTTTCGTTGATAATCCTAGGGGATATTTATGGAACAGTGAATAACTAAGTCAGACTTTTGTTCATAAATTTACATTTTTTACCATATGGCTTGGCAGGTTGGCTCCAATTTTGATCATATTTGGTAGTTTATTAAAACTTTAGCTACTATTGTGAATAAATTGAAATTTTACCTAGGGAAATACTACAAAATTAAAGTTTGTCTACATATAATGATTATGAAAGACATGCCATGTCGGCCCGAAATCTTTAACAAGAAGTCCTCAAATCGGATTGAAACTTTAATAAAAAAAACATAAATTTATGTACCAAACCCAGGGGAATTCTCCAAAGCTGTAAAAAAACTAAATAGGTTTGTTTAATGAATTTAGCTTTATTTCACTATACAGAACTTGACAAATTGCTTTAATTTAAAACATTTTTTGTGGAAAATCTGATATAAATATTCTAGAAGGGGATTTAATTAAAAAGTTGTATTGTATACATTCAAACACAATTAGAATAGTGTTTTTTTCTCAATTAGGATATCTTTAATGTGTGAAATTATATATGCCAAGTCCCCTTGTATAGTTCATTAATTACGACCTTGTTTCTTGCTTTGATAAGAAAAATATCTAAATATATTATTGGCTTTAACTTAGTTTATAGGTATAGTTTATTATGATTTTAGACACTTAATTTAAATGGAAAATACAACAATTTAATAGCCAAGGATTTAATTTCTGCATGCAAATAAACTTTATATATTTTTAAACAATTTGTAACACGTTGCCAACCTGGTATCGTGATTTAAATATCCTAAATATTTAAATTGTGTTAAAATTACATATATATATATATATATATATATATATATATATATAGTTAGCGGAAGGAGGCATTGCCAGTTTTACCTCAATAGCTTTCAAATTTACTTTGGCTAATATGTCACTGCACATACTTACCAAGTTTCCCAAAACTTAAAATCCAATCAAACAAATCCTTCAACTTTTAATCTGCACACCGTAGACATAATGCCTATGGTGTTTAACTTTTTGTTTAAATACGAATAATTATTTATTACGTACTCGCCATCACAATCATGTAACTTCCAACTACAGTTTTAAGCCCAAGTTTAAACAGAGCGATTTGAACTTAAAATGGTTTAAGCTTTCATGGATTCTGCAAAGAAAAGTTCCCAGCGACCTAATGGGTTCGACCAAATTGAAGTAACGTGTGAATCATACATAACACACTGCAATAGCTCCGGTAACCCGGCGGTGGGCATGAGGTGATCTGACAATTGCCCGTGTATTAACCCGCTTGGTTTTCCCATTCACGGGTATAAACAGGAATTTCCTATCCTATCCTAGTTCAATGGAGCTGTGATTGTAACAGAGGCAATTTCGCTAATTTGCTACCATATGTGTAATTTTACCCGGCTACACACTTTTATTTTTTCGGTTCTTTTTCACATCGACTACACACTTTTATATTAAATTTGTGCGCGTCAAAGTACCAGTTGCACAGTCGGGTTTCTACAGCAATGCTGTTGTATACGATAGTGAAGTTTTTATTCTTGTCCACAAGAACATAATATTTAAGCTAGCAACTGATTTAATTTAATTTTCGGTTCTTTGTCCGCGTATTTTAACCAAGAATTGGAAACCTATAAAAGGGAAAAATAACTTGGCTATAAATTTACAAAACTCTCTCCTTCATTGACTTATTAAGTTGAAAACAGCAAATCCCTTTAGACACT
>CH001992.1:409635-421800 GCA_000149265.1 Ciona savignyi
TCATCATTTTTTTAAATGGAATTCCGAACGCTTTGCTTCTTACAGCAATTATCTTTGTTCACTTCATTCCAACTCATCGATGCAAATTACCTCTCTATGAGCGCCACTATAACCAGGTATGAAGTAATTTTTATCTTGGCCTTAAAAATTAAAGCATTTGTTTAATAACAGCAAGATTATATTAGAATATCATGCCATGCTGGGCTGTTTAGCATGCACTCGCTTGTTTACAATTTCTTCGTTTCCTCCAGACTCAGATGGATCAAGTAAGACAATTTGTGTCTGTTACGTCACAGATGAACGGATGTGGTTTTCGGAATTTATCTACCATGCAAATTAATCAATTACTGGGTAACAAGCTAGTTAAGTCAAGCATTCGATATATGAAGTTTATTAATTTTTAGAGAACCATTCTTCCAATTATTCGAAAGATGCCATACCCTTAGTTGATGACGTCTCTTGCAACGAAGGATATGATTATGTCAGCGACACCGGCATCGAATCCGCAATGATGGAGGTTAATTAGATAGTTTGGCGTTCCTTTCGCAGGATGTGGTGCATACCAATTGTACTATGTTGTTTTGCTCTTATTTTCTTCTGCGTGATTCTGCATCACTTTCGTGACATGCATTTAGTCTGCAGTTCTTAACCAAAACAGGTTGTTAAAATAGGTATCTACTTTCAGTAGTGCAACTAAATTATTTTGGTCCTTTATTACTTTAAAGAAAAATTTACGAAAGAACCAAAAATACGAACAAAAACTCGCCTTTCGGTAATCGAATTAGACAACTTCTAAAGAATGTCCGGCGAAATTGTATGGGTGTGACAATCATGATTCGGGGACAAATGTTAGTTAATACTAGAGAGTGTCAACCACGTGTTTAACCATCACTATTTGTAAAACACATGTTGTATGCCCTATATTCATGCTACAGGGTCCCTAACCATAATTTGTATTTTATACACTGAGTATGTAGTTTTTGTTTCTGCAAGCACAAACGCATGGGTCCCATAGTTAACATACCAAACATATTTTCAATATTTAGTTAAATAAAGAATAAACGTCTTAAATTAACGAACATTTCACTACAAAATGTTGTATGCCCTATATTCATGCTACAGGGTCCCTAACCATAATTTGTATTTTATACACTGAGTATGTAGTTTTTGTTTCTGCAAGCACAAACGCATGGGTCCCATAGTTAACATACCAAACATATTTTCAATATTTAGTTAAATAAAGAATAAACGTCTTAAATTAACGAACATTTCACTACAAATGTTTTAAATTATAGCTTCTTTTCAAGCGCTGTAGTGAAATAAAGCTAAATTCCCAAATAGTCCAATTTAGTTTTTCATTGTTTCATGGAATTCCCCTGGGTTTAATAGATAAGTTTTTGTTTTTATATAAGTGAGTCATGTTATGTAGCATTTCTTAAAGTTTTAATCTGATTTGTCGACTTCTTGTTGGAGATGTCAGTGCGATATGGCATGCCTGTCACAATCATAATTCAGGAACATATCTTCGTTTTCATGGGAATTGACCTCAGTAAATGTTTTCTTTATTTAATTAGCACAGAATGTCTAATGTTTTAACATTTTACCAAATTGTAATAAAATTAGAGCAGCCGTTCAAGCGCTATGGCCACAAAATCGAATTTATTAGAAAAAAAATTTTTTGGTTTTTTAACGTCTGAGGGGAATTCTCCAAGAATCATTACCCAAATTTTTGGTTTCTGCATATTTAGACCATGTTGACTTACAAATGTCCAATTTTCATTGCGATTTCATTACTCCTTTTGGTAGATGTCGGAGCGACATGGCATGCTTGTCGCAATCATGATTTGAGACCATATCCTATTTTTGGGGGTATTTCCCTAGGTAATTTCAGTATTTCTTCTAAGTGTTAAATCAGTGACTAATGCACTTACATTCTGATTCCAATTATAACACCCGTTCAAGCGCTATGCCTAAAAAAGGCATTTTTTTTGAAAAAAATAGCGTTTTGGTTTTTAACGCCCCAGGGGAATTCCCCTGAATTTATCACCCAAATGTTTGATTTCTGATGAATGTCGGAGCCACAAGCCACGCCCGTCACAATCATGATTGAGAACAAAATCTTGTTGTTTAGGGTATTTCCCTGGATATTTTTTGTATTTCTTTAAAGTGTTATATCAGTTGCTAATGTTCTTACATTATACCAAATCTAACTAAAATTGAAGTAGACGTTCAATCCCTATGCTCAAAAAAGCTAATTTTTTAGATAAAATTACCATTTTGGTTTTTCACCTCCCAGGGGAATTCCCGTGGCTAAATTACCCAAAATTGTGGTTTCTGCATATCTAGACCATGTGCGCTAACAAAAGTTTAAATTTCATTGCAATTCCATCAGCCCTTCTGGTAGATGTAGGAGCCACAAGCCATGCCTGTCAAACCTTTGACGAAAAAAAAAAAAAAAACGGACAAAAACAATATGTGTCCCATTTTTCCAAATGGGACCCATAATTAAAATTATTATCTTTCAGCTAGTGGTGGTTAACCCTCGTTTATCATATACTAGTTAAGTTAAAACATAAACGTAAGTCGACAACGGGCCAGCTCAATCTTTGTACCTATGATTTCAAATCATTCACCGTATAGCTTTATATTTAAATATTACAACTAGAGAGTGTCAACCACGTGTTTAACCACCACTATTTGTAAAACACATGACATGTTGTATACCCTATATTCATGCTACAGGGTCCCCAACCACAATTTGTATTTTATACACTGAGTATGTAGTTTTTGTTTCTGCAAGCATAAACGCATGGGTCCCATAGTTAACATACCAAAGTTATATTCCATGTTTAGGTAAATAAAGAAAAAACGTCTTAAATTTATGAACACTTCACCAAAAATGTTTTAAATTATAGCTTCTTTTCAAGCGCTTTAGTGAAATAAAGCTATATTCCCAAAACAGCCCGATTTAGTTTTTCGTTGTTTCAGGGAATTCCCCTGGGTTTCGCAGATAAGTTTCTGTTTTTACATAAGTGAGTCATGTTATGTAGCAATTCTTAAAGTTTTAATCTGTTTTGTCGACTTCTTGTTGGAGATGTCAGTGCGATATGGCATTCCTGTCACAATCATAATTCAGGAGCATAACTTCGTTTTCATGGAAATTAACCTAAGTAAATGTTTTCTTTTTTGAATTGGCACAGAGTCTCTAATGTTTTAAAATTTTACCGAATTTTAATAAAATTAGAGCAGCCGTTCAAGCGCTATGGCCACAAAATCTAATTTATTAAAAAAAACGTTTTGAGGGTATTCCCCTATAATCATTACTCAAATTTTTGGTTTTTGCATTTTTAGACCATGTTGTCTTACAAATGTCCAATTTTTATTGCGATATCATTACGCCTTTTGGAAGATGTCAGGGCGACATGGAATCTTGGTAACAAACATGATTTGAGAACATATCCCATTTTTTGGGGTATTTCCCTAGGTTATTTTATTATTTCTTTTAAGTGTTAAATCAGTGACTAATGCACTTACATTCCACCAAATCTGATTCAAATTGTAGCATCCGTTTAAGCGCTATGCCCAAAAAAGGCTATTTATATAGAAAAAAATACCGTTGTGGTTTTTAACGTCTAAGGGGCAATTCCCCTAGATTCATCACCCGAAATTCCGGTTTCCGCATATCTAGACTATGTGCGCTAACAAATTTCAAAATTTTATTGCAATTCCATTACTTTTTCTAGTAGATGTCGGAGCCACATGCCATGCCTGTCACAATCATGATTTGAGAACAAAATCTTATTTTTTCGGGTATTTCCTTAGGTAATTTTTTCATTTCTCTTGAGTGTTATATCATTGGCTAATGTTTTTCTTACATTTTACCAAATCTAATTAAAATTGGATTAGCCGTTTAAACGCCATGCGCAAAAAAAAAAAATTTTTAGAAAAAAATACCGTTTTGGTATTTAACCTCTCAGGGGAATTCCCCTGGGTATATCACCCAACATTTTGGTTTCTGCATATCTAGACCATGTGCGCTAACAAATGTCAAAGTTTTATTGCAATTCCATTACCCCTTCTGGTAGATGTCGGAGCCACAAGCCATGACTGTCACAATCATGATTTGAGAACAAAATCGTATTTTTTAGGGTATTTCCCTAGGTAATTTTTTGATTTCTTTTAAAGTTTGTATCATTGGCTAATGTTCTTACAATTTACCAAATCTAATTGAAATTGGAGTAGCCGATCAATCGCTATGGCCAAAAAAGGTACCTTTTTTAAAAAAAGTACCGTTTTGGTTTTTCACCTCTCAGGGGAATTCCCAAAATTAAATTGCCCAAAATTTTGGCTTCTGCATATCTAGACTATGTACACTAACAAATGTTAAAGTTTTATTGCGATTCCATAACCCCTTCTGGTAGATGTTGGAGCCACAAGCCATGACTGTCAAACCTTTGACGAAAAAAAAAAAAAAAAAAAAAAAAAAAAAAAACGGAAAAACAATATGTGTCCCATTTTTCCAAATGGGACCCATAACTACATCAACCAATGTGATACTGGTAAGATCCTGAACTGTAATGTTATTAATTACGTAATCCAACCGTGAAGACACGATGTTTCAACTTTTCCTCATAGTAGCGGTTTAATGTGATTGTTTTGTGACGTACGGCGTGTGTGACACCGAAACGTTACAAGTCTCTTTGCAGAAGTAGACAAATATAGGGAACCTATATATAATTGTATTGTATAGAATTATTATTAATCGCGATAGGAAAGGGCAGCGTTGATTTATTAATAAAAACATTTTATTTAGTTCGACATAATATGTGGGGATGCCTGGAAAAAGCCATTGATATCGTCTTTGTATTTGGTTGGTATGTCTGCCGGTACTTTATCAGGGTCAATCTCGGACAGGTGAGTAATAAAAACAGCTATTTGACACCAACCCAGTCAGGACATATCATTGAATAGATTTTTTCTTCAATTTTATTGAATGAATGAAATAATCATGTTTTTTCCCGTGAATGGTAAAATCAAGGGGGTTAACACACGTTGCAATCGTCAGATCACCTTCGTGCCAACCGTCGGGGTTACCTGAGCTATTGCAGTGTGTTGTATGAATCACATGTTTCTTAAATTTCGTAGAACCCTTTTTACCCGCTAGGTTTAGGCAATGTCTGTTAAGTGCCTTGCCCAAGGACAAAATCGACTAACTAGCGACCAGTTTCGTACCTGCAATCCTAACCAACCAGATTAATCAGTCGAAACACAGAAACACACAGGCTTTCAGCGTTATTCATTCTCTGCAGGATTGGGCGTCGTCCCGTATTTTTAGCTTCTACCTTGCTTCAATTCATGGTGGTATTTTGCACAAGCTTTGCCCCCAACCTTATCATCTACTGCATTCTCATTGTCATTTGCGGATTATCACAGATGATCAATTACATGAGTGCTTTCATAATTGGTAAGGAGATTTTATATATAGTATAATGGATACACTACAGCAATATTAGTAAGTGTTACCGTTGTTCTTTGTTTTGCCAATATTTCCGCAGAACAGTAAATTGGGTAAATAACTTCAAGAAAACTTAAGAATAATTCTTGCATTAAAACAACTAAGAAAGTGTCAAATATGTGTCTACCAACCACCATTTGTAAAGCACATTTTGAAAGCGATATGTGTCCCATACGCATGCAAATATAGCAAGCAGAGTTCCTAACCACAATTGTATGTAGATTGTTTTTGCGTGCATGTGACCCTATGGTAACAAACCGATCTTGTTATTCATGTTTATTACACATTATATGCAATTGTCAAATATCCATTTCCATGTTATCTAACATTTCAGAAAATTTTAACCGGACTGCTATAGTGTTGTTTCTGCAATTAAAAACGAATGGGTCCCATAGTTACCAAACCAAATTTTATTTCCATGTGCAATAAAAAAGTATATTCATGGAGATAAGGTATTTGTTTCAATTCTCAGTTTTAAATCTCCTGTAATAGATGCTTTTTAATTCTTGGTTCAAATCCTTAAAATATTTAACAATTATTTTAATCGAATAAGACAACTCCTAAAGAATGTTCGGGAAAAATTGTAAACGTTTGACAATCTTGATTCGGGGACAAATCTTAATTATGCTGTAAGGTGTATTTACAAAGATAATTATCTTCTTTTATAAAATTTAAATCAATTGTTAATGGACTAAATTTCTACCACCTGTGATCTTGATTCAACCTATTTGTCTGGCACTGCGCCCGAAAGAATCTATTTCCTTAAAAAAATCGATGTTTATATAACAAATTATTATCTTTAGGTGCGGAATTTACGACTCCTGATCGACGGAATTTAATTTCAATAAGTTCATTCATATCGTTTTCTGTTGGTTACATGATTGGACCGCTTTTAGCTTATTTTGTTCCTACCTGGCGCTGGTTAATGAGGTTACACGGATTGGTTGGAATTCTGTACATTCCCATGTATTGGTAGGTTGTTTTATAATCAAAGCCTTACCCTTTTTATGTAACTAACTCTTTTTTTACCTTTTTTACAGTGGAATACACAATTGATAACTATATTTAAAAGATGCCGTAATGAAGAAAATCGGCAATAGTTTATTTTTTAAAGATAAAAAAACTAAAAAAAATGAAACGCACTACGTCAAAAGCTATCTATAAATTATGTGTCTTTTGTCATAGAAAAAATCTTTTTCCAATACGGACAGAAAAAAGATCGAATCAGAGACTGGTTTTGTTGTAAACCTATATCGTAATCTTTTGACCATTCGCCTTTTTGACCACCTTAACAGGCACGGACAAAGATACAAATTTAGTCTCTTAATGCCTTAACTGCCTAGTGTAGATGAAGCAATGATATTTATTAGCGTAAAAGTATCTTCTAATGTGGATAGGGATGTTTATTTATTCTAGTTAATCATGAACAATGAAATGCCTTTAAAACAAAATAACTTCATCTTAGGTTGATTCCTGAGTCACCGAGGTGGTTACTTTCTAACGGCAAGCGGGACGAGGCCATGACTATATTAGGAGAAGTTTCACGAGTAAATCGGTGTGGTGTTAAAAAGGAAGAAATTGAAATGATTTTGGTAAGACTATAATGTCGATTCTTAGTTTGTACTAAGACGATAAGCTTATGTATAGCCTTAGAATAGGATAGGATATTCATGTTTATCCCCGTGAATGTGAAAACCAAGAGGGCAGGCAATCGTCAGATCACTTCGCGTCCATCGTCGGGTTACTGGAGCTATTGCAGTGTGTTGTATATTTGAGACATTCCCTTATTTTGGTAGAAGCCATTAATTCGCTGGGTTCGGGCAATCTCCGTTAAGTGCCTTCCCCAATGACCTAACCGACTAGCTAGCGACCAGAGCAGAACCTGCAACCTTTCTGCTTAAAGCCTCACTAAACCCTCAGACTAAACGGACGGCACTATGGGCTTGCAAGCCCTGCTTTAGTATAGAATAGTAACTTAAGACTAGAGTCCTGCAACGATAAATTTATATAAGACGTCATATTTGCAACAGGTGTTTTATTATGAAAATTAGTTGTTAGAATTTTGAGGTAGCAGCATTAATCATCGTAAAAAAAACACTCTCAGTACTTTAATTGCAAGTATGCAATGAAACCGAAGTATAATATATACTATTTATACAAGGGTCGAACTTAAATAACTTATTATTAAAGTAACCTCTTCATTAAAAAGAACGAAGAATCAGGCGCGAAAGATGACGTCACATCCAAGACGTTGCTGTTTCATGTTTTGGCCATTATTCGGAATTCAAGAACGCTTATAATGATTTTCATCATTTCGTTTTCCTGGTACCTATATACTTGAATCTTTAAATAACAAAGTTTTTATATTTTACTACCTAAGTGGCAGATAATCAATTACGGGGTTTTAAATATACAGTAAGTGGATAAAGGGAAATTCATACTTGTGTATATCGAATATATAATTGACAAGGCACATAGCAAGTTTTCTCAGCGCTATTTTTATACCAAATATAATGTTTTTTCATTAAAAATAATGTTTTCATGTATGTGTTATTATATATGTAAAATATTTTTAACGCAGGATGTGTATAGCAATAGTTTACTTTGGAATCTCATTGAGCGTTCAAACATTAAGTGGCGATATCTTTATCAACTGCTTTCTCATGGGTCTTACTGAAATACCTGGTGTGATAGCGGCTTTCGTGGGAGTGAAGTACTGCAGTAGATCATACGCGCATGCAGGATTTATGTTTACATCTGGTTTTGCCTGTTTAATGGCAGCCATATTTAAAAACGGTAAGGGTTCATCAATTTTTAAATTGTACACCATATAATATTGTAGTCGTTATAGCAGAGTCACACAATAAATAAAATTGTTCGTTGGAAACCATTTTACCCAAAGAGTTGTCAATATAATTTTTAAGGAAATATGGAGTATATATATATATATATATATATATATATATATTTTTTTTTTTTTGAGAAAATGTGAAAACAAATTAGGTTTTTCTTTTACCCGACTATGTTATCTTGTATACTTATTCTACATACCCCATTGTTTCAGAGCAGTCTTCAAAATGTAAAACAAATAAACAAAATGTATGTTCAGTTCGATTTAATGCTTTATACAGTTCATCCAATTGCAACCTTGCTTTTTGCCTTGATCGGAAAAACATTGAACGCTGGAGTTTATTATATCGTGTACGTGCATACCGCTGAGATAGTGCCAACCAACGTGCGCAACATCTATATGTGCATGGGTTCGTTAGCTGGCAGACTTGGCTCGGTAATAGCTCCATACTTTGGTTATGCAGGTAAGTGTTGTTTGGTTGTACGAGATATATACATAGCAGGACATGATAACTTTGTAAATAAATTATTAAAACAATTTACAGTTGAAATATTTGGATTCTTCGCTCCCTATCTGACAGTAAGTATCGTAGTGATGACGTCATCTCTGATGACGTTGCTCTTCCTTCCCGACACTCATCTTAAGCCACTCCCGGAGTCGGTAGATGATATATTAAAAATGGACAGGTAACTCGATTTTCTTTTAGTAGACAAATGTGTGTTACCGAGGATAGTAAAGGGATTATGTTATACAGGGTCATTGTTACCAATCGTCGGAATATCACTTTACTGTGGTATCACGATACCGAAGTATAACTTTTTTTATGGTAATTATAAATATATTTACAAACCGCCAAGTTTCGAAATATTGACGAATTTGTGACATAGGGCGTGTTTTAAATAGAATTTGGAATTTGTATCCACCGCATTAACCATTCGGACACACGAATGGTAATCATAAATTATTTAGCATATATTTCAATAAATTAGCCCCATCGCGTGGGGCAATCCGAAATAATAAGATATTTTGTTAAATTAAAAACCCGGCCACTGGTCACAAGTTGTTCCGTACCTCGTTACGTAATATGTCTCGATATAGTCTAGTCACTAGACTATATCAAGAATTTCTGTATCCACTTTAGTATATATTTAAATAGTGTTGGTTTTAAAGAACCGATGAAATGCACTAGCCTAAATTCGGACCAAATATGCTGATGATTGGGTAGAATAAATGCATGCTCGTTTCCATGCAGTCCAATTACCTCGATCTCGTGCCTTTCGACTCACTTTAGCATATAATACTTCTTTTCAGCCTGATTTCTCGATGCCGTTCTACAAAATTAAAAAAAGATGTCAAAAGCCAATGTCCAGGCACCGTGTCAACACAAGAGATATAAGTAGCTGAAGATATATCGGTTATGTCGTCAAAACAAATATTATTTCTTCATCTTGATCGAAAATGAATTTATAAACACTTCAAACACGGAATGCTATGAGTCTCAGTGAGATGCAAATATATTTGGAGTTGCTTAAAAATAAAGAAAAGTATATACAGAATAATTAGTTAAACATCTTTTCCTCAATTTTGCTGAATGTTTTTAAGTAACAATCAGGCATACTTAGACTACTTTTGTTTAACATTTGGTAAAGCAATCATTCGTTTAGTTATTAGGGTAAACTTATCATAGGATAGGATAATCATGTTTTATCCTTAATAATGGAAAAGCGCAAGGACCCGGTCACCTGAGCTTGTGCAGTGCGTTGATAAATAATGACTGAGACGTTCTTTCAGTTTTAATACAACCCCCAGCCATTTAAACACCCGACTTAAAAGCGATGCTCACTATTTAACATAGTTTACGGCAGACTATAGCGAGCGTCAGGTAATATCTAGTGACCTTTAGGCTGAAAGACGACGAAATATCCTACCAAAATATTTGGCTGAGCCGTCAATTTATCCATGGAACATCAACGGTATTAATTATATTCCTTGAAATTAAATTAATGATAATACCAATTCTTTCGAGTTGTTGTCACTTTGACAACAGCAAAAAAGTAAAGGACACTAATTTTAATTGTTGGCGACACACATTGACACCAAGTGTTTGTTAAATAACCGATCATTAACTCGTCTCAACAGAACGTTCTGATTTGAAGGAAACTCGAAATTAACCAAACACATTTTGATTTTACTTTGTTTTGTTTTTTTGCGTCTGCTATTTTAAAGATGTTGACATTTTTGTATTCCAACGTGACTACCTTATTCAGAGAACACGAAATTCAAGTTTGTATTGGTTATACACTCTGTATAAGATATACCAAGAGGGTAGGTCCGGAAGAAATTGTTTGCGTGTGACAATCCCGATTCGTGGACAATTGTTAATTTACATGGGGTATTTACCACGATAATTGTCCACTTTTTTGTATTTAAAACATTAATTGTTAACGGACTAACTTTCCCCCACCTGTGATCCAAATTTGATCTTCTTGGCTGGCACTGTGCTCGTAAAAAACTACTTCCTGGTAAAAAGTTCGATGTTTTTCAAGGGGAATCCCCGTATGCTTATTTCTCAAAATGTCGTGTTTCATATCGATATAATTCATGCTGTTTTACCGCTAAAACTTTTGAAAAAGATGACAATGCGACATAGCATGTCCGTCACAATTAAGATTCAGGGACAAAGACAAATCTTATTTTTGAGTAATTTTGGATAGGATAGAATATGATTTTCATGTTTATACCCGTAAATGAGAAAATCAAAGGGGTTAACGCATGGGCAATCGTCAGATCACTTCGCGCCCACCGTCGGGTTACCGGAGCTGTTGTAATGTGTTGTGTATAATTTACACGTGACTTCAATTTCGCAGAACCCATTAATGCGTTTGGTTTAGTCAATGTCCCTTAAGTGCCTTGACCAAGGAAACAACCAACAGTAGTAAACAGTTTTGAACCTGAAACCCTTCGGCTAAAAGGCGACGCACTCATCCACCAATTTAAATCACTCGGAAATCTTTACCGGGTATTTTTTTACTTTCTTGTATTTAAGACAATATGGGTTAACGAACTAATGTTTCATTAAGTCTGATCTAAATTCTATTTCCTGTAATACGCGATGCTCGAAATAAGCTTAATTATCAGGAAAAACTTTCAAAGGTGGTTGACAACTACGGGGAATGCCCTACGCCCTAAGGTCTACAATTCAACCCAGGCGGGGTATATGTATTTAGAAGTTATCTAAAATTTCTGATGTTTTATTTTTATTTTATTGCGTTTTTATTATCCCTTCTGCGGTAGATGTCGGGCGACCTGCCATGCCTGTCACTATCATAATTTAGGAACAAATCTTCATTTTTAGGATAACAAATGACAAAGTTTTATTGCAATTCCATTACTCTTTTTAGTAGATGTCAGGGCGACATGCCATGCCTGTCAAGCATTTGACGAAAAATCGGACAAAAACAATGTGTGTCCTATATTCCAAATGGGACCCATAACTGCAATGAATACATAACTGTAATCAAAGCTGTTCTACTTTATAACAGTTATGTATGTGCGATACCATGTTTGAATAAGAAATTGTAACCCTATAAGGTCATCGTTTTGGTTAGTTTTGCCGAATTCCAGCGCAAAGGCTCGTTTTTAAATGGTCAAAGAAAGCTTTGTTTTGGTTTGGGTTTGCTATTTCCGTAGTTGTTTTCCTGTTTTCAAAACCTGGCTTATTGGCAAATAGGTAGCTTACTTTTTAGAATTAATCTACACCACAACTGGACTAGTGGCTACATACGTCACATTACGCGTC
>CH001992.1:421985-435708 GCA_000149265.1 Ciona savignyi
CGGTTTCAACATAACTTATTTCCGTAAACAAAACAAATAGTATTGCACTGCTGTACTCTATATATTTTAAGCGGAAATCGATAGAACATATTTGTTTATAGTTCTGTATTAAGCATATATAGACTTCCCTTATAATAAAAGAAAGCTTTATATTTTTTTATTAAATATTAACGTTACAACAAAGCCACTGTGGTGAACAAAAGTATAAAGAAGTGTAGGCTACGCTTAAAATATGGGGTCAATTTAAACTAAGAGCTGCATAAATTTATAAAAATTGTTTTTATTTTCCGTAGTATTTGGAATAAAGTACAGCTATTACCAACCATATCATCAGCACAAGTTTTATTTTCTTTCCAGGGGATTTCCGTTAACCGATTTTCCTGACCGGCTATACTTTACCCCGAGTCGTGGAAATCGGTTATAAAAATTTAAAGTTTGTTTATTTTGTTTTTAATTGTCTCGATTTTCTGTCTAGTAAATGACTCTATTTGTTTATTTAATTGGTTTATCTTTTATTTAAAATTTTGTTATATAACGCATAGAATACGAGGCAGTGGTGTAAATACCCAAGGGTACCTCGGCAACTAGTTTGAAATAAGTCTTAAAATTCCAAATATAAAAATAATGTTAAATGGTTATGAGTGCGAATCCAAGAAAATCATCTAGGGTTCAAGGTTCATGGGCTGCGCCTTCAGGAAAACAGCGACCTACCAAGTAACAACATTGTTTGTTTATGTAACAACATTGTTTAACAGCGGCCAATAAGGTCATTCTGTTATGCGGAATCAATAAAAAAATGAATGATGTATGGCCGAAACCTACCCATTGCCATTGGCCACTGTGGTGTACCTCATTATTAAAATTTTCATGTTAACACATTTGAAACGATTTCAGTTACAGATCATCCACCAATATAAATTACAATTCTTCTGCTTCCTGGGGCTCCCAACAAGAACCTCGTACAAGTGTTGAGTCCGGAGTGAAGTTGTGTGCCATCGCTCCAAATGTACCGTATGGCTTGTTTCCTTAACATATAATATATATATATTTTTTATGCTGTTTATGCATATATGGGTTAAAATTAGTTTCCGTAATTTTAGTTAGTAGTTTCCCTCCTCCCGCTTTAGTACAGCTGATAAATAGCGCCATCCAGAGAAAAATCAGACTACCGTTCTGTCCCTAACCGTATGTATATATTATTAGCATGTATGCCTGTGGTTGTCAGTACATTCTAAAGTTTGTAAAGAGTTTAACATCCCGGTGGAAGTAACTAAAACCTATCTCTTGGTATTGACATTATGCCCATTTTAATTTTAAGTTTTTTTTTAAATTCATGCTTACATCAAAATTTCAACAAACAAAACTAATATTTACAGTAATGCACAGCAAAGCCCCTTTGACTCTTTTCTTAACAGCCTAACCAGAATAACTAAAGTACCGGTATGACTTAATGGGTTCCGAATCGAAACCTACTGCTGGTCGGCTGTGTCCTTGAGCACAGGGCACTTAACTTATGTGACCTAAGCTTGAGTATAAGCGGTTTAATTCTTAATCATATATACACACTTCAATAACTGTGGTACCCCAGCAGTGGGCATTTATTTTTCTAAAAAACAGCAATAATATCTTTAAATACTACCTGATCATGGCCCAGTTACTAATCCTACCACAACATGCAGTATCAGTCATTTTAATACCACCAATACTCAGCTTCTCTTACACCATAAGGCATAAATCATGTTGGAATGAAGAAAACAAATTAATCATTACTCTTTTCAGGATGTTCGTGTGGTTCCCAAGGAAATACTGATTCAGTAAGTTTGACTTATACTAAGCATTAAATAATGTTTAGTCAAACCACAGTAAGAAGGTATATACTGTGGACCACACTTCATGAGTACAACAGTGATGAGTTCTATCCTTGGTGTGACTGCTTTGTTAAGTATTAGTGTTATGCACTTAATGTGCATTGCCTCAATCCAGTGTATTCAAATAAAAATAAAGAAGTATCTGACATTGAAAATGAGCACACTCCAATAAAACTTTATGTATTGTTTATAGGAAAGGAACTAATGAATATTGGCTCGGACCATTTATTATAACTAATGTTATGTGTGTTTCAATATATGTGTTTAATCCCTGTGATTGGGAAAACAATCCAGCAATTGTCGATATACTACATGATGCCCACTGCTATAAAGGACTACTACCATGTGTTGTATACAATTGAGAAATTACTATTGTTTTTATTGAACCCATTAATCAACTTAATACATACTCTACTACAATGAAATTGTATATTTACAGGAATGAAGGAGAGCATGTTATTAGTGAGACTTCTAATGGGTCATCAATAATCAAATTTTATCCAAATTTCCTTGAAAAATCCGATGCGAACTGGATGTTTGAGACTCTGCTTAATGAAGTTCAGTGGAGACAGAATACGAATTTGAAGTATGGACCAGATGCATTGGAGCCAAGACTCACTGCTTGGTTCAGTGATTACTCCTACTCCTATTCTGGTATTGTGCAACAGGCTAATCCTCATGTAAGTACTTTAATGATTACAGATTTTCTTTAATTATAAAGAAAGTTCTGTTTTATCTTAAATTATATTGGTCTGTATAATAGCATCCACCTTTAAAACAGATAGACCAGACAGTTTTTTTAATAATAATATGTTCTTGGGCAAGGGGTCTTATTTAACTCTTTCCCTCCCAACTCGCCATATATCGCGAGTTGGTGGTAAAACATGGCATCCCGACTGTACATAAATGGGTGCAAATCTAAAAAACGATTTCTCCGCAATGCGTAATGGTAGAGACCTCAGCTATGGCTCATTCGATCAAGGAAACCCTATATTTTATTCTCTGTGATTATCGTGGAGAAATATTAAAAATGCGAGGAGTGATAGCCTTTCTTTTTCAAGGCTTCGCCTCTTATTTCTATCGATTTTACACGAATTTACACGTGACTAACTCAGCCAATAGGAGTCGTGTTAACTTGCAGAGAAGCTCTTTTTGTCAAGCAAGTCTTTCTTTACATTCTCTGTGAATTTCGTGCCGTTGAGATAAAAAGGAGAGCGTTGGTGACGTTTTCGCAGCAGGCGGTTATGCTTCGTGTTCACCAAAGCATGAATCCAGCTGGGCCTGCTGAGCGCACGATAAAGAAAAAGGCGGCGAGACTAGCTAGTTCGGTGTGCCCTGCTTTGAAGAATATTGGATATAGTATTTGCGTTTGTTTGGTTTTGTATGCCCTTTTTACACTTCCTTCACTGTTCTTTTTTATACTTTTTACTATTTTAGTTCTACAAAACTAAAAACTTCAATGCGTTTTGGTTCAAGTTTTCATAATATAGTTAGAATAAAGGGAAATTTCAATTAGAAATAGTAAAAAAACTACTGAAGATAGAAATACAGTTCGAATTTTCCTGAGTACAAAAACTATTAGACAATCTACATTCCAATTTTCATCTCATTTGGGCATTCCAATAATAAGTGAGTATTTCGTTTGTCAGTGCACCTCAAATTTTTCAAAGTCGAGCAGAATTTTCTTTGCATAAAAAGTGGTGTTCACTAAAGTTTACATAATATATTCTTTATTAGAGGTAGATTTTAGATGTGCAGCTTGTTTAAAAGAGGGATAAATTATCTTTCCAACCATACTAAATATTAAATCATAGCATAAACTTTAGAAAAACTGTGCTAATTTGAAAATGACTAAAAATTGTAAAAAACACTGCGGGACAGCATGTTTGAATTAATGCATTTGGCCGGGAGTGAAAGAGTTAAGAATGGCCGATGTTTTGTTCAGTGGAATCAAATGGCCATTTAACTAATATAAAATATTAATTTCAAAGCAATTGCTTCTTTAAATGTGCTTTGTGTTAGTATTAACTTTATTAAATTTAACCAGTTTAATGGCACTCTACAAAATGCCACACAGTTTTATAGCATGGAACATAATTAAATCGATTGGTTATCTACATGGCAATAAATGAAATCATCAGTCGAAAGGTGGTGGGTTTAAAATTAATTATTTGTAAGTTAGTTGGGTTTTTGGAAAGCCACAGTGGATGTTGCATGATGCCAATTGTTTAATGGGTTAAACCAGGGATTCTTAAACTGGGGAGCGCGCCCCCCTTGGGGGGCGTGAAAACTTCTTAAGGGGGGCGCGAGCATGACAGTGACATATTGATGAAAAACAGCTCTAAATTACAGTCAAACGACGTATTTCTCGTTAACACTAATCCAATAGATTAAAGCCTCGAATTAAACGACTAGTTTCCCAAAAACAGTTGCATCCTTCACACTAAGCATGCAGGGTAATGGCAAATAAATTATTGTTCTATTTTTTGTAAATTGGATTTTTGAGTAGGTGAGGCGTGAGCATGAATCACAAATCTTAAGGGGGCCGCGACTGAAAAAGTTTAAGAACCACTGGGTTAAACCAAAACTATAGCAATGTCATGCAAAAATGCAGGTAACCCAGTCTTGGGCATAAAGTAGTCTATTATTGTGTTAAAATATATATATATATATGCAGAGTAAGTGTGGGCTAACGGTTAGAACTCTCTATAAAAACACAAGTTCAATGGTAGCACATTCTTGATTCTTTGTTTATAAACTCATATATGTAGTATTAATTCCAGGATGTTGTCCACATTCACTTGTTGACTTTATGGTTGTCTATGTACTCTGTCAACAGTCAATGAACCTAAACTTGATTTTATCTGACTAGACAATCTAAGTTATTATAGTAACGCATGTTTTCACTTTATTTTTTTTTACAAAATTCCTTGTTTGTGCTTTTATTAAGGTTATGCATGACAAAAAAACAATAGGAGAGTATTTGGAATATCTATCAGTTTGTATTGTAAATTCCGACCGGATTGCCCTTCTGCACTGTGTATCTTGATTGTCAGGCAAAAGTTAAGGGGATTAAAACCAGCCACTAGTTCGTCAGTTGTGTCCTTGTGGTTAAAAGACTTGAACAAAAATTAAAGCAATAATCTACTCACCACCCTGTGTAAACATAAATCACACCTTATTAACATTGGTAACCTGATTATTGGCTCAAGGTATGACAATCACCAGTGTTATTACACCCACTTCTGTTCGGTGTTTCTCCACCAGAGATTTAAACATGAAAATATTACCTTATCCTAAATACATCCTTGTCAACAAGCGACAGCAATAGCAAATATCTTAAATACGTGGATTATAAATATAAAAGAATTTGATAAAACATGGCTACTGTGTTTCTGTATGGTGCACAGGATTGGCCAGTCGTGTCTATCCCCAGACATGCACCCGTTAAAAGAATCGGTCGGATAACAATTTTGGTTAGCTTCAGTTTACTGTGAAGTGTGGAAACTGTTGTGTATTGTGAACGGCTAATTGGTTTCACATTCGCGCTTATAAGAACGCACAGTAACGTTTTTTTTTATGTTTATTTTAATTATTCTGCTATGCAACCTTTTCCTATTGTTACATAATTTAGTTTACCCTTACGGTTAAACGACCAATTGTCATATTTTTATTGAATTGTTTAATGACTCTTGTTTGGTCAACTTTTCTTGTATCTTAGCTAAAACTTAATTTGCTTTTCTGTTACAATAAGGAAACAACATTTATGATTGTTTGTTCTTTATATGTGCAAGTGGTATTACCAGCGATAGAACACTAAATTAATTTCAATCTTAAAAACCAAAAAAATAATTTCAACATTAAAAGTACTAAAATAATTTCAGTCTTAAAAGATTAGCGGCGCTTGTTGAATCTGGGCGTGTGACTTCTTATCTCACGAAGGAGTGGTCACTTTGCCTGGTTCTTCGAGTGTAAACCTTTGCATTATCATGTTTTGTTCGTGGTGCTTTACATTGACAACTCAAAAGCCCATAACATTAATGTTAAACGAACTCTGCAGAAAATACTGAAAATACTCAAAACGTATAATATTAGAGAACTTTCCATACTGCCATAGCGCACCTCAAGGGCGTATCATAGTGCAGGCAGCGATATATTACAAAACAAAGCGATACCGTTATGATTGAAAAACGTATTGAACTATAAAACGAAAGGCCTGAATAATCACCTCGTGCAACGTGTACGCCTGGCATGCATAGCTTCAACCGTTTGAATGTCACATCATGATCTGCTTCTTCTGTTTGGCTTGCCACAGGAAACTAGTTCATCAACTAAAGCCTCTCACATAACATTGTTTACCCTTTGTCCTTGCTTTGAAGTACAGATTGCGATTGGTCACGACTTGCAACGTGCATTTTCTTACGTAGCGAATGCGAGATGGAAGATAGGTTTAAGTTTTCGTCAACTATAATTCGTTTCACGCTTTCACATTGACTCAAAAGCTTCGGAAAACTTAAACTGTTGTTCCCGGTCACCGATAGCTCTTCAAGCGCTTTTAACTGAACGACCTCTTGTCCAATGCTATAAAGCAAATTATCGTCCAAATGTAAATGCGTGAGCCGAATAAGGGAATAAACAGGTGTCGGCACGACTTTCAGTCCGCACCCATTTAAGGCGAGTCTTTGTAAGTTCCAAAAACAGCATAGACTATCGTCAATATCGATACCTTCGTTGTCTCCAAGCGCCAGTACCGTAAGCTTGGTTAGGTGAGTAACTTCTTGCGGAATCGCTTTCAAACCGCATCCGCCCAAGTCGAGCCACTGTATGTTTGTTAAGTGCTTCAATGGCCCGTATGTCGAGAGCGTGGGCGTATTGCCGAGCCCTAGCACTTTAAGCTTGTGCAAGTTCACCCAGCTCTTTGGTATCGTATTAAGACGGCATCCCCACATGTTTATCGCCTGCATATCCAACAACTTACCCAATATGTCCGCGTTTTTAATGCTCGGGTTGTTATTTAGACTAACTGCTTGTACATCTCTAAACGCGTAGTACTCTATCTCCGTAATAGCTCGAGGAACAATGTCCAGTTCACAGTCGTCTAAATCTAACGTTTCCAGCACTAGATTGTCCATGTTTGTAAACTCCCACTCTACAAGTTCGAAATGGTTGAGTAGTTCATACATATCCCACTTTTCATCCGACATCTTTCAACGCTACTGTTTATCCTGACATTGGTGCAATACACGCATACATACGTTGACCAAAACGTTTCTATTTTCGGTAGGCAGCTTTCTCGGTACTTGAATTGGCCATCGCGCGTAATCACTTATGCAAAACCAACACTATGGCGTTATACGACGCTCAATTGTAGAACGCCCGAGCGGAAATGGCGGCTTTTCCTGTATCAAACGCAGCCTAATCACGCGCTGCTATTTTGAGCTGTGTTCCAGGTAACGTTGTTGTTTCCTCACTGATCGTTTTCATTATCGAGATTTCGTTTCGGCCCGGTTGCTTGGCGTATACGATTCCTTCGCACCGTGTTGTGTGTAATCGTAGGTGACACATATTGATCTCCCTACTTGACATTAGCCTTACCTCTTAGTGGCAACCCTTACTTGTTGCATTGCGCGATCGATTAAATAAGCTGCACAACTACAAGTTCAATTCGTTGCTGGCAAATCTGTACCGAGACGGGCATGATAGCGTGGACTGGCACACAGACGCTGAAGCAGCGCTGGGGAAATCCCCACCGATCGCTTCAATTTCGTTCGGCGATACAAGGAATTTCGAACTACGCGAAATCTCCGAAGTGGTGAGTACAATGCAAGTTTAAATACAACTTATCCCAAACTCTTAATGCATGTCGCCATTTCATCTTACCCTGCCGCCAATGTACCGAGTTGCATGACCGATTACATAATTTTCTGATTGTGTATAGGATATTCATGTTTTACCCTTGTTAATTTGGAAAACCATACGGTCGATCGTCAGATTATCTCGCGAATGCGTAAAAATGTGTTATAACAAGGGTAATCTTTAGATAACCTTGCGCCCACCATTGAGTTACCTAAGCCATTACAGTGTATTGTATATTATAATCGAAAAGCAAGTGACCAGTTAACAACGTTGCGGTTAAAAGACGACGCATTATGCCACCAAGCTATTCTTAATAAAGTGGTGCGTCATTGTCGCTCTACCCCGGAAGAGGTTTACCATTCAGGCAAAGTAACTATTGTTTTAAAACAAATGCTCTATGAAAGCGCTCGGGTAAATGTACGTTGGAATTTCCAGAAATCTGATGACGATCTAGCGTACTGCAGACGGATACGTATTCCCTTAACGCATGGAAGCTTACTATTGATGACTGGTGCAACCCAACACGATTGGCAGCACAGAGTACCAAAGGAATACCACGACCGAAAGGAAAGAGTAAATCTGACATTTCGGGTCATGTTTCCTAGCTCATAATTTAGTTTTCTTGTTTATATCTATAGCGCTTTAAACTATGAATAAAGTAATAAACTTAAAAGTTGTATGCCCAATATGTTTTTTTAATATCATGATTAGGTTAACACAAAAGGCTCAATGGAACTTTTAAGTGGGTGCAATTCTTTTACTTTTATTTTTGGTGATATCAGTAGACTGTGTTTATTGTTATACTTTTAATACATATGTACACTCGCAATCATGGTTTCCAAAGGAATGATTAAAATACATGCTAAAAAGAATCCTCTATACACCCCAGTCCATCACTACCATACCCGGTAGTTAAATAGGATTTCTTTCAGTTTTCTTGTAATTGAGAGCATAGATTCTTTAGTAGCTTGCCTGTTTTATATCATTCAGGGATCAAAAGTTCTTTTTCCTTCGCTTTGTATATTTCTTTAGTTTTTTTGATATAATGATCTAAATATATTAAAAGTTGTTCTTTAATTCCCCTTTCCAAGTTTTCTTCAATATTGTCATGGTTCTTCATGATTTTCTCATTTGTCATTATGATTTTTCGCATATCGTTGTTGCATACATTTAGTCTTTGCTTCGCACCTGAGGCAACGAGTTTTCGGTGTTCTGCTGTTACTTGAGGAATTTGCACTTTGATAAGTGTGCCAACAGTGGTTGGGTTTAGATTCATGTTGCTTGACCGAATAACTTCCTCCGCTTGTTTTATGAATTGCGGAAAGCTCTCCATGTTTACCACAACCGTTCTCTGGGTTGGCTTAGTGATCTGGCCAATTTCACTTAATAAATAACGATCATTTTCAATCTCAATTGTCATCTGTTCAAAAATAGTTAGGTCAGCACCGAGCCTAAATTCCTTGGCATATGATTCTTGAAGATTGGCAACACGATTTTGCAATGAGTGTTCGACTTCTCTCAAATCCAAAACTTCTTCCGCATCTCTTGGCCGAATCACTTCTCGCAATTTCTGTGACTTTGTTTTGTTTCCTTTTACTTTACCAAGTTGTGGTGTAATACAAATTGATCTGTGTGAATTGTTTATACACTGTGCAATACCGGTGCATCTGTTGAAAACCTCATCAGTTTTAAACAACTTTCTAGCATGCACAGAAGATGCATATCGATTAAATAAAATACTGTTTTTTGCACAAAGCCAAAAACTTCTTTTGCAAAGTAAACTCATGTCAGCAAATACTACATATTATGGTTTAATTTAAATCACTGCAAAAATTAAAAATGGTTATTTTACCTAAAAAACACATCGTTTCAAATAATCCCAAACCATTAATATTAAGATTACTGTAAACCTACATCTCTGGTAGTTAAGATATGGGGTGCCTCTAAATACTAAGGGGGGCGCTTTGAATCAATTTCTATGAAAAGTAATTCTAACGTTGTTCCAAAGGGTGCATCTTAATACTACAGGACCGCTTGGATCACTTAGATTGCTATGGAAAGAAATTTTAACCCTGTTCCAAACACTAATCTCAACCCCAGAATTAACTTTAACCCCAACCCTAACATTAATATCATGGCTTTTGTAATTACGAAGTATAATAGACGATTCAAGCGCTCTGTGCGATCCAAGCGGTCACGTAGTATTTAGATGTACCTGTTCCAAATACTAATCTTAACCCCAGAACTAACTTTAACCCCAACCCTAACATTAATATCATGGCTTTTGTAATTACGAAGTATAGTAAGCAATCCTGTAGTATTTAGAGGTACTGGAGAAATGCAATTGTTGAGGCTCAATGCCATTGTCTGATTGCAGGAGAAAGGGGTTCAATTAAAATTAAACACTCGCTAGAGGGTTGTATCATATGTGCAGCAATTACTGAAAGTTTCCCACATTTATAATGTATTCATTGTATTTAACATACTGCAATAATCTTTTGATTACCCATGTTATACCTCCTGCGTTTTCACTTGACCAGTCCGTTGATCAGTCTTATTATGTCCCCTGATTTGTTTAAATATCCTAGTCACTTATTTTATCTTCGTCGTTACAATGACATTGTTCGTCGAAGATCTTTCCATAGCCAAAATGGGGCGAAACATGCTTGTTTACAAGAAAATAGAATCAGTGAAATACGTCACTCGCCGTGCTGATATCGAATTTGTAAATTCCTGCTTAAAAGAGTAGTGATTCCAGAAATATATTTTATAATTAAAAAGGAGACATTTTAATATTTGAGTGTGATAAAATTGCAATAATACTTCATATGTATTATTTTTCATTTAGATTGCAAAATTTAATGAATTGATATGCAATAATTTAAGGTTTGGGTTAAAAATACATAAATTATTACGCAGTGTAAAAGTACGGAAAACACTGCTAAAAATTCCCGAAACAGTGACAGCGTGCATACGTTTGTAAACAAATAGTTTATTTTTGAGCACCTCACCATGAGAAGATAACACATAATAGTATAAATCTTTGTTGGTTTTTACATTATTCAGGACATAAATGATACATCTATTCATACATTGTAATATTATATATAATTGTTTTCAAGTTGGTGATGAACTTATATGGACCTTGTTTACTTGTATTAACGGCTATTTGCTGGGGAGTAACAAATCCTTTTTTGAAAAAAGGAGGGTCTGGAATTGAAAATATAAAACATAAAGCAAAGATTATAGAGATCATTAAAAAACTTCAATTTGTTGTGTTGAATTGGAGGTGTGTCGCTCCTCTGTTGATCAATCAATTCGGATCGCTTCTATATTTCTTTGCATTATCCTCTACAGGTAACATATTATAATTTCTTATTTTATCTGTTATTGATTAGATTGGATCTGCTTTCTTCACATTTAAATTCCTGGTTTACCTATACCTGGTTCCACACTAATTTTGGGCAACCAGATAAGTTAATTCATGGGGTTAGCACACATAACAACTTTTTTTGTTTAAAGTCAGCCTTCTATGTTCTGCTAGGTGCAGGCAATGTCTGAACGCTTTAAGGATTTCGGCAAAAAATCAATCAAATATTTTTATTGTTAAATAAGGTTTGCGGTGTGCCAAAGATTAAAGGTGGATGCAGCTTTCCAAAACATATTGGATATGCCCTGTAAACCAACATTTTTTCTGCAAAAGGCTTAAAACCAGATACTTTAATAAAAAAGTTTGCAAGTCACCATAGTTTTCCTGTGTGGCATTGCTTTACTTGTAAAAATGGCCAAATGCCGTTAAGTCGTCACTGTTTTAATTGTATTATGAATAATATATTTAAATACCAATATTTTTATAAGTTGCTTTTATTTTGTACAGATTTATCAATTGCAGTACCAGTGGCAAACTCCCTTACATTGCTATTTACAACATTAACTGGTTGGTGGTTGGGTGAACATTTAGACAAAGGTAATTATTTTTGTTAAATTTTGTGTTTGTTTAAAGTTAACCTACAAACCTATAAACTCTGTTGTTTTCAGATACCGTTATAGGATCCATCATAATCATTTCTGGAGTTTGCTTGTGCATTATTGGCAATTCTGACACCGCTGTGTGATCTGTATAATGTCACTCCTACAAAATATGTCAAATGTGCGAGTCAGTTCTGTGCTGAACCGAGATTTAAAGCAGTATGGAAAGAAGTTTTTGTTTGATGGAAACGATGACACCTGTTGGAATTCAGATCAAGTAATTTGTTTTGCTCATCGGTCATTAACATTATAGATATTTGGCTTAAAAATTATAGATATTAGGTGTGAACCAGGTATTAAAATACATTAGTTCAAACGGCTTTGAAATTTAACCTTCATGTTTTAATTGACAGAATGATTTTTACTGATAACCATTTTAACATGTTTTACACTACCGGTACCATAAATACATATTGACTTCTTTGGCCTACAAGTTTACATCCTTTATTTTTATGGGTATTTATGATAGTAAACTGCATAATCACATTAATCAGAACACAGAGATAGTCAGAGAGGTATACCAATGTCATGATTGTGCAAGGTTTAATCTTTACTATTAATTATTATTTTGTAAAATGTTGAATGTCTTAAAACAACAACTTAACTGTTGGAGATTACTGGTGTTTTTATTTTGTGTTTTTTATATCTTACAGGGAAAAATCCAATGGATCCAAATTAAACTGGAAGAAAACTCAATTCTGATGTCACAACTAAAGCTTTCTGTTCAGTTCCAAGGTGGTTTTAGTTGCAGACAGTGCAATGTAGACCTGATGTTGGATGGGAATATAATTTCTTCGGCCCAATGCTACCCGGAGGATATAAACTCTTTGCAAACTTTTGACTTAAACTTCATAACCACAACAGAAATTAAGGAATACTTTAATGAAGTAAAGTTTAATTTTAAAGAAACAACTGATTTTTTTGGTCGAATAACGATTTATTGTTTAGATTTATTACAATGTGAATAATAATATATCACTTTATATCTACTGGTTTTTATACTACAGCTATATAATTAGTATGGTTGGAAGAGTTTTCAAAATGGAGGTTATAAAATTCTGAAATTCTAAGATTTGTAGAAAATTAACCACTTCCCAGAAAAGCATGCAGTTATCCAATAGAAATTTCACAAATAGAAAAAAAATATATTCCTTTTATATAACACAGCAAACGCATAGTCCTTGTTCAGTTAAACAGGAAGCTGGTGGACAGAATACTGTTCAGATACCGACGTGTCCCAGGTCAGGAGATTAGACTGCAAGTACAAAGATCGGGTGTTTGTTGTTATAAAATCTACTGGTTATTGGGTTCAACTTACCTGAGGAAGAAATAAGCAGAGACCCGACAGCCTAGCAGTTTGTGGATTACCGGTTTGCTGTTCCACGGAGTAAGTAAAAACTGTTTGTTCGGGATTGCTTAAAACAGCACCTGAGATTGTAAAAATGTAATAAAATTAGATGATCATTTCTATAAACTTTGTGTAGGATTTGACAGTTACAGTCACTATAAAATGGGCAATAGCCAGATTACCTTGTGCTCATACTAAATAAATTATTTGTTTAAGCTCAGGTGTTGGGATAGACCAGTGTGATTACCTGGCTGCTCATTTATATCTTTTTGCTTCATAATCTGAAGGTTACAGTCTTTTGAATGGAACCTGAATTCCTGTTTTATGCGTTTGTAAGGCGCATCTTTGTCGGTCTTCCAACGAGAAAACAGCAAGCATTGCAGATGATGAATATCATTTCCAGGCCACAATGGAACATCAGTTGCAATAGAAGATTGGCTTTCCCTATTCTGAGAGAAATAATTTGTTAGACCATGTAGTATAAGGTACTGAGCTTTTTTTTAATGCATATACTTAACAAAATTTGAACGAAGTGTTTCAAAATAGAAAACATTTTATCTATATAGCAGGCTTAACCCAAAATATTTTGGCTTACTATGCGATATCTGTCCAAACTAACTAG
>CH001992.1:435808-450814 GCA_000149265.1 Ciona savignyi
CTACCTGGTTTAAACAGTAAAAACCAGATGCATGAAGTTGGACAACATCCATCTTCAGTAAATCCTCCCCAGTTTTCATAGAATACAGATGTTTCTGTAAAATATACAGGGGATAGGGTAGAAAAACAAAATAAATCATTAGGATAACAATTGTCAGATCACCGTATGCCTATAGTTGGATAGCACGCTCGACATCATGGCTGGTGATGAATAATTTAAGTAGGAGGTCTAAATATTTTCACTTGGGACTTTGGGAGTCGTATGTTTTTTAAGCATGGGGTGTAAACTTTTTTACTTAAACTGCGTATTCAAAATTTTTTAGTCTACTGCATTAGAATGTGTTGAGATCATGAATATTCTATGCCATTCATTTTAAATCATAAATGAAATGAAAAAGGTATCTTTCGGTATAGGCTTGGTTTAATGTATTATTGACTTAAAAACTTAAAATGGTAAAGTATAATAATATTACTTTGACCCCATCCATCACATTTGATTCGAAGTTGTTTGTCATCACTGGAACTACTTCAGAAGTTAGATAGGAAAGAGGCTCCTTTTTACCATCATTTAAAACGAACTCTACCACCATCCGAAACTCAAACTGTTCAGCTGTTTAAATATAAAGATTTTGATAAAGATGTATAGTTGTAACATGGGATATCCAGGCCAGAATCAAGATTGGAATAGAAAACAATTTGGAATTTAAAATCTGCTTATGCTTGAACGAAATGGGGCGTATTTGTTTAATTTATATTTTGGGTAACCTTTCTGCTGGCGGTACTATACACTTCCACTTAACAAACTAACACGACACTACTTGCATTTATTTAATTTATGATTATAAAATGGTTAATCATTTCTTGGTAGATTTAGTGTTAAACTAACAACACACAAGTTAAGCAATACACAGTCATTGTAAGATTGTATAACAAAATAAAGCAAAGCTTACCAAGTGACTGTGACTGAAGTTTAAGTCGTTGTTTAAGTCGGTGTATGATTGCGGCTTTGCGCGAATTTCTGTTACTCATTACGGTGTGTAAAACGTCCAGAATTGTTTTGATAAGACCCGTCTTTTACAAGAGTTATTGAGCGATTATTTGTAGTGTGGTATAAACTGGAAATCCTTATAAGATCGCTTCTTTAGCAGTAAAATGTTTGTCCTCTCACGCGAAGCATACCAAAAATCTTTCTATCAAAAGAATACTCAGTAGTAATGGTAACTTGAATTTTCGATACCCCAGTTAAAGTATTTTCAAGCAATCCACAATAGCTCAAATATTTATTTCTTCATTGGCATTGTGAAAATAGTAATTCTTTTCTTTGAACGTAATTTCGTTTAGATGAAGCTTAATTTCGTTGTCGATTGATTTTTCTTCTATCACCTCCAAGGTTACTTAAACATTAGCAAGTTCCGACCCGCAGCAAAATTTAACCGATAAACAGAGATAATTCTTCCATTTCATCATGCCCTAGCAACATTGACCAACGACTTTACTACTACGTCCGTGACAACACACAGGAAATGCTGAAAAAGAAAAGAAATTAAAATTAAATCTCCTTTTTCCAGCTAATCAACAATTGTTACTTTGCATTGCATATGATCACAGACTAATTACACAAAATGTAAAAATATGAATAGAAAAATTACACGTCTAGATCAATACGCCCAAACAATATAAAGACAAACCGGTACAATGAATTATAATCATAACAAGTGATAAGAATAATTTAAAAAAGAAATTAAACATATTAATACAAAATTCCATTATAGTTTTCCCCATTTCCATGGTTGTAATTTGTCATGATGTGGTACTTTAAATGGTTGATCATATAAACTCTGTGCACCATCAACTTTTACAGTTTCACCTGTTTAAAAAATATGTATGCTGTAAAAAAGGATCACAGTGGATTCTTGGGTGCAAATAACAGACAAAGACAGTAAAACCTGAATCTGTTACTAGCACAATACATACTATCTTTGTATATACATGTGTATTAGAGATATTATTAGTCCGACCGCCGACCGGTTAGTCTGGCGGTTTACTGCGAAGCCTTTTAACCGAATGGTTGTCCTTGGGCACAGCACTTAACAAAATATGCCTGAACCCAGCGGATTAATGGGTTCTACCAAATTGAAGAAACGTGAATAATACACAACACACTTCAATAGCTCCGGTAACCCGACGATAGGCGAGAGGTGATCTGACGATTGCCTGTGTGTTAACCCACTTGGTTTTCCCATTCACGGGGATAAACATAAATATCCTATAGTATCCTATTACAAAGGTCGCTTTAAGACCTATCAATTAATAAACCAATCAAAAAAATATCTTAATAAACAAACTATATTAGCTTCTTCAACACATGACTGCGTTACATAGATTTTACTTTTGAATGTTTTTGTGCAGTCATCAGGACTACAAAGCCTTTGTGAGACCGAGCACACTTTTCTTATGGTTTATGTGGTAAATTTGCCATCATGCTTCTTAAGCCTTGCTGAAAAAAAGGACAAATCACAGCCTTATCTGTCAGAATGCAAAGTTTAAGGGTGTGGTAAAAATTAGGTCACCCCATTTCTGATTTTAATGAAATATAATAGGCTATTTTATGTTTATGATCATTAATATGTGAATCCAAACTATCCTAAGCATTGCTTTGCATACTTTTTAACAAGATTATCCATTACACCATAGCTACAAACAAAATCGATTTAAAACCTTATTTACAGTGTTATTTATATACAATAAAAGTAATTTCCTAAATTTCCAGAAATAGTTTTGTTGAAACCAGTCGAGTACCACATAACAAATGTGCCAACTTTTGACAAAACTAAATATTATAAGTCGTTGCTAAAAACAATCAACAGACATTCTTAATTTAGAGGTATATTTTTTTTCTTCATGGCTATTAAATGTAGGTATTTACTTTTTCAGCTTTAAGTCATATTATGTAAAAAGGAATCCATCAAGTAAAAATAATATTTTTTATAATTTGGCAATTATTATTATTTTATCTGGATAATCTCTAAATGTCCCAAATTTAATATAAAACAAACAAAATACTGGTACAGTCCATTACCGGTATCATGTTATATTGACATGAAATCACCCAGCTTAAAAAGATAGATAATTTTGTTTAAATACCGGTCATGTATGATGCAGCTGGAGACAGCAAGAAGCAAACCATTCCAGATATCTCCTCTGGTATACCCAGTCTACAACTTGGTTGAGATTTCCTAGCCATATCAAACGTATTGGGAGGGTAGTTTGCCTCAGCAGTTTCTGATAAAATGGTTCCTGGTGCAACAGAGTTAATCCGAACCCCTTGTGATATCCACTCAATTGCCAAGCTTTTTGTCAAATTCTCTACTGCTGCTCTGGCTGCTCCAGTGTGTGACAACATAGGATAACCTCTCCACATATCCGCCACAATGTTGACGATAGCACCACCATTTTTACCCATCCACTGGTTGAAAGCGGCCTGGCAGCAATAGAAAGTCCCAGTAAGATTTGTTTCAATCACAGCGTGCCAACCCTTTGGTGTTATGTTTTCAGCTGGGGATAAAAACTGCCCTCCTCCATTGTTTACCAAAAAATCTAATTTACCAAATTTTTCTAGGGTACTTTTGACAAGATTTTCCACTTGCTCTGGTTTGCGGATATTGCACTGAATCGGGGTGATTTTACCAACTAGAGAAGGATTGTTGTTAAATTTTTTAGCCGCATCTTTTAGTTTGGATTCATTTCGTGATGCAATGACAACATCGCAACCAAGATGTGCTAGTTCAAGAGCAATAGCTGCACCAATGCCCGTTGCACCACCGGTTACAATTGCAACATTTCCAGAAAACAACTTTGGCTTTAAAACAGATTTTACTGCTGCCATTATGCATGTAGCTGCTATGATGAAGCGTTAAGTAATTTTGACATTAATTTTTTTTTTTAAAACAAGTAATCAAGACATTATCAGATATTCTCCACATTGTTAGGCTGTATATGGGTAAGATTTAATTGCTCTCAATATACTCGTCCGTCATATATATATATATATATATATATATATATATGTATAGCCGAAAAGACTGGTAAGCTGGGTAATCGTCCAGACAGATCTGGTGTCAACCATAGACATCAAAATCTTTTTTTTGACGAAACGCTACGGCGCTACACCATAGAATACCAACTTACAGAAAAGTTAGTTAGTATTCTGGTACGGTTGTGTGGCCAAATGGTTAACGCGACCGATACATATACCTATTCCTATACAAAAACGGTCCTAGTGACGAGCCCACCATGGTTTCGAAACTTGGCTCGGTAAAAAAATAAATAAAAATAACTAGTATTCTGTAAGTTAGTATTCTATGCCTACACATGTTTCGGCAAATAAATTTAGATGGAGTAATTAAACTTGCAAAGTTACCTAGTTATGGGTCACATTTGGACAAATGGGACACATAGATTTTTTGCGAAACTATAAAAAATGTTAAATAACATGACCTAGATATGTAGAAACAAAAATTTTCGTTGTTAAGCCTAGGGGATTCCTCGGGACAGTAAAAATTTGTCTCCTTATCATGATTATAAAAGGCTTGCCATGTCGCCCAGATATCCCCAACAAGAAGTCGTCGATTCGAATTAAACTTTGATTTTTTGGATAACATAAACCCCTATATATATATATATATATATATATATATATATAAAAACGGGCTTGACAAAAAATCCGGGTTTTTAAGAATTTAGCTTCTTTTAGTCACTAGTATATGGTTGGCCATCGGTGTCACAATTCAGTTAAATCAGCGCGCTGCCAATTTAAGTGTGCGCACCTAATTTAGCAGCGCGCTGGTAAAAGATATAATTTAAAAATCAATCTAGTTTGTTAGACTATATACTATTCTTAAAGACCATAACCTTAGATGGCTTGGCCACAAGCCCATCACAGACTTAACTCGGACAAAAAATCATAAAAAATGCGCATTTTGATAGATGTTTAGGTTTAAAGCAGAAAATGCACATAGTTATATATACTAATATGACAAATTGAATGGAATGACGTGACAAATACAGTACTACCCCGCTTACCTGACCACCTTTGGGACCGTGGTCAAGCGGTCGCGTTAGCGGGGTGGTCGTGTTAGTAAATTTTGATTTAGAGCAAGTTGTCGTCATAAGCAGCTTAAACGTCTGCATTTTTGCTAATTTTTCACCAAATGCCATTATTTTACTGGCATTTGCTTTTGCAATTTTTAAAAAGCTGTTACGTGTGTTCACCAGACAGCGTGTCAGATAAACGTGAGAGAGTTCTGGCGGTAATGTGATAAACAAATTTCAACAACATTACCAATGTTGCATTCTACAAGTTAGACATCACCAATATTGCATTACACTAAGTTAGCTTATTTAGAATAGAAGATAAAGTTTATTCAAGAATAGACAGCTATAGGTGTGAATCACATGAGTTAAAATTACCTAATGCCTTCCGTCGTGTTCGCAGAGCTATTGCAGTATGAGCGTGATTAAGTTCCTTTAATTTTGGTACAACCAATTAATTCACTGGATTCAGACAATGTCCGCTTAGTGCATTGCCCAACGACATAACCAAAATGCTTGTTTTTATGGTTGGCCATCCACACTTCAGTTAAATCAGCGCGCTGTTAATTTAAGTACACGCATCTAAATTAAAAGCGCACTGATTTTATTAAATTATGACATTGATGGCCAACCATATTATGGTTATTTTGGCACGATGATTTAATTTTAAACATATGTTGTGAAATGTTTGCAAATCTGACAAAAATATTATTTTTTTAACCGAACAGGATAAAGAAGCTTGACTTGGTAACTATGGGACCCATACGATTTTGTAGAAACAAAACTATGGCAGTAAGGTTTAAAATTTTCTGGAATGTTAGATAACATGGACCTGACGTGCATATAGGCCTATCTAACAATAACAAATATTATCTAATGAACATGGATAACAAGATCGTCGGTTTGTTACGTATAGGAACTTATGCATTTATGCTTGTAGAAACAAACTACACATAGTCCTATCGGTTCGCTTTCTATGAAATCGAGAAATATATTCACTTTGCTGAAATGACAAAAGCAGATAATATATTACAGACTTGGGACCTAAAAAAGGTAGGCTACATAAAAACGCACACCATTATCTTAATTAGTGTAGCTATATTTGTGGCATGCCTGGGGTAGTGTTACCCTGTATTTGTGATATGCCCAGGGTAGTGTTGCCCTATATCTGTCGCATGCCTGGGGTAGTGTTGCCCTGTATTTGTGGTATGCCTGGGGTAGTGTTGTCATGTATTTGTGGTATGCCTGAGTAGCGTTGCCCTATAGGACTATCAAAGATCGCTAAAATATTTGGTGTTCTATAATGCATATATAAAATACAAAACTGCTGCTTTGACGTAAACACTGGCGTTTTTGTCGTGCTATGGATTACTGAAGATTTTTTATTTTAATTTCGAATTTTAGTTTTCCAAATGTTTTGTGTTGTTACCTGTGCCGATATAGCCTATAAAGCAATTTTGTAATATATATATTTCACATTTGGACAATTATAAATAAATGTGCCAAATTTTATAGGGTTACTCCTACCAAAGAGACTATTGTATAGTATCATTGCTCCGTCGATAAGATTTTAATCAGCCAGCATTTATAGGCCTATATAGGCTATACTAGCTAGTCAGGTTGCCTTAACCCAGTGTATTATTGGGTTCTACTAAATTGAAGGATCGTCCCAATCGTACACAACACACTGCAATAACTCCGGTGACGCGACTGTGGACGCGAGATAATCTGACGTTTACCCGTGTGTTAACCCCCTGGTTTTCCCATTCACTTGGATAAACGCATGAATATCAAATTATATTGTAATTATATATATATATATAGGCTAGGCGTTAGGCTACATTTATGACCGCTGGGTATATATTAGCTTAGCAAAAACTTTTGTAATATACTCTGCCGATAAGCTTGTTTAATTTCCGAATATTAAATGCACTATGTGGAGATGGTGCTGTTAACACCATCGCTTTAACTATTTGTTGCACAACTTGTCTCTGTTTCCTGAAAGCTATAATAATATGATCTGTTTACCGAGTTTTATAGCATTAAACAAATTATTTCATATTTAATAAAAGTTATAATTATATTTTCAAAAAGTAATTTTTTAAATGATATATTTTTAAAAATTTTATTATTTGGATTAAAAAAACACCCGATTCGTCAAAACCACGCGATCCGTCTAACTCTAAGACTATAACAACTCCCGCTTAGATCGGGCTATGTTACGTTTTTAAAGCCGCTATAAACGGACTGTGTTACCATAGAATACTAACTTACAGAGTGAGTTAGTATTCTATGGTGTTACTAACATGGTAACATGTGTTACGTTTTGCAATTCTAAGCGAGACTATTTCTAAAACAGCATTACATCACGTGACGCAAAGGCGATGTAAACGGTAGTGCTTTTGTGCCAGTTTTTTTGTAATTTAGTTTCGAAAAACATTACGCTGACCTTGAAATCGTGTTTGTTTGTTTTTAAAGTTGGGTAAGTAAGTAGTCAGACATTTATTTTATTGGTTAAACTGGTCGCAAAACGGAATTTCTAGGGTTTTGTCTAATGACGGGTTAAGATAGCCATGCGATGCAATCTTTTTATTTACATAGCTTAGAGCTATTGGACGGACTGAAAAGTTTGGTGTTTTTATCGTTATCCACCATGGGTTAAGTTTAATGTGTGCGTGTCATTCCCCAGCAACATATATAACAAAAACTTTATGCTATTTTGATTTATCTCCATTTTTTGTGGGAGCCAAATGTTGTGCTTGTACCAGATTTATAATAGCCTACTATTTGTTATGCCTACTACACCTGTAACATACCTGTTACCAATCTATTATCATGTGTATTTGTGGTATGCCTGGGGTTATGTTACCGTGTATATGCTGTATGCCTGGGGTTTGTTGACCTGTATTTGTGGTATGCCCGGGGTAGTGTTGCCCTGTATTTTTCGTATGCCAAGGGTAGTGTTGCTTTGTATTTGTGGCATGCCCAGGGTAGTGTTACCCTGTATTTGTGATATGCCCAGGGTAGTGTTGCCCTATATTTGTGGTATGCCTGGGTAGTGTTGCCCCCCTTTTTTTGTATGCCTGGGGTAGTCTTGCTTTGTATTTGTGGTATGCCTGCGATCGCGTTGCTCTGTAATTGTGGTATGCCTAGGGCTAGGGTAGTGTTACCCTGTAATTGTGTTATGTCTGGGGTAGTGTTGCCCTGTATTTGTGGTATGTCTAGGGTAGTGTTGCCCTGTATTTGTGATATACCTGGGGTAGTGTTGCCCTGTATTTGTGGTATGCCTGGGTAGTGTTGCCCCCCTTTTTTTGTATGCCTGGGGTAGTGTTGCTTTGTATTTGTGGTATGCCTGCGATCGCGTTGCTCTGTAAATGTGGTATGCCTAGGGCTAGGGTAGTGTTACCCTGTAATTGTGTTATGTCTGGGGTAGTGTTGCCCTGTATTTGTGGTATGTCTAGGGTAGTGTTGCCCTGTATTTGTGATATGCCTGGGGTAGTGTTGCCAGGTATATGTCGTATGCCTGGGGTAGTGTTGCTTTGTATTTGTGGTATGCCTGCGATCGCGTTGCTCTGTAAATGTGGTATGCCTAGGGCTAGGGTAGTGTTACCCTGTAATTGTGTTATGTCTGGGGTAGTGTTGCCCTGTATTTGTGGTATGTCTAGGGTAGTGTTGCCCTGTATTTGTGATATGCCTGGGGTAGTGTTGCCAGGTATATGTCGTATGCCTGGGGTAGTGTTGCTTTGTATTTGTGGTATGCCTGCGATCGCGTTGCTCTGTAATTGTGGTATGCCTAGGGCTAGGGTAGTGTTACCCTGTAATTGTGTTATGTCTGGGGTAGTGTTGCCCTGTATTTGTGGTATGTCTAGGGTAGTGTTGCCCTGTATTTGTGATATGCCTGGGGTAGTGTTGCCAGGTATATGTCGTATGCCTGTGGTAGTGTTGCCCTGTATTTGTGATATGCCTGGGGTAGTGTTGCCCTGTATTTGTGGTATGCCTGGGGTAGTGTTTTTTCAGCGTGTTTTTTTTTAATTTTCAGAGACACTTTTCTACGTAGAAGGTAGCATATTAAAACTATCTACCTCTCAGTAAGTTTTAATGCGCACATCGGCAGTTCAACTAACATAGTAATTACTAAAACACTAAACAACGCTTTCGTTCTTAGGTCATTCCCACATTAGCTCACGTCAGACTACCGAACCTGGTGTCGGCATCCGACCTTAGATCGGGGATCGGCCAATCCTATAAAAATTCCTTAGCTTCCGGTTAGGGTATAATCGTCCGGTTTGCGGCCAAAGGACCGAGTTATAAAATAATTTAGTCGTCCCGACGTAAACCATTGTACTTTCGTTAGTCGCGTGGAATAATTGGTGAAACAAATGTTACATTCCAAAGGTGTATGTGCGCGTCTGGAAAATCAAATGATCTCCGCAATTATAGGCGTAACTAAAAAGTAGTTTAAAAATCAATTTAGTTAGGGCAGGCATAGATTCAATATGGCATTACGCACCGTAGCGGGATCTAATTAATCATGCTGTAAAACTAAATCATTTTTAAAACTGAAAATTTTAATTGTGTGAAATGCGTAAAATAAGTTTTAACGCAATTTTCGCTTTGTTTTTAATTGATAACAGACTGTTTAAGCTAAAGAAACATAGTGTACTCTCTCTTATCATTATCGTGAGCTTCCAGCGTTCGCACGTCATCAAAAAGATACACGCGTCTACTCATTTCGGCCAGGTGCAAGTTGGACCAAGGCCAAGCAATCCTCACTTCACGCTAAGCCGAAGATTGCTTAATAAATAAAGTTAAAAGATACGGATTAGCTTTTTTAATTAACTCCAATTAATACACTCGATACCGAATATAATAATTTTGCTTGGAATATTTTTTAACTACCTGATAAAAGCGTCTGGTTGTTTCTTAATTTGTTGTTTCATTGGAGCATATAATATTAAAACGCAATCGCCCTTGTATAATCACAGCGAAGGTGCGATCAAATATATACGCAAAACGCTATATATCGATTATAATAATAAATATATCTATATATATTATATACGTTTTACAACAAACCGTATTAAAATTCAAAATTGTGTATGTTTAAGTTAAACTTTAGGTTAAGCTTGATCTGTGCAGTTAATTAACTGCAATGTGAAAGTAGTGTGAATAACCGTTTAATCGCTTGATTGCTGTAAAGTTGAACTATATTTCTGTCATAGTTTGCATTTTCGCGTCAGAAAATAATTGTTTTTTGGACGCATTTCAGATCGGATCTGCAAGGATTTTAATGATCATAAAAAATCTTGATCGCCACAACACCAGGAATTAACGTGCATGTTAACACAAAAAAAGCACTTTGTTCTCCCATTGCGATGCTTGTATGTCTTGCGCAGTTGAATTGTAATCATAGGCGCATATTTGTATGCTTTAAAAAAAAAATTCCGTTGAGATGGATGTATATATTGGATCATATTTTGATAATTAAATAAAAGTATAATATATTCGTTCGATACACCTACTGCCAAACGATAACGTTGGTTCAAAACGGACCACGCACTAACTGCATAACGTCCGATTTTTTAATCTTCTGTCACGTATATCACTCGCATCTTCGCGAAAAGTGTAGACGTGTTTCTTTATGATGATGCGTGCAAATACGATGTTGCCCGTGAGGTAACAACGGAAGAAATGGGTAAGAATTTCTTCATTAAAACTCGTACGGTCGGCGGTTAGCGCAGGACAAAACATGAATAAATTGCCTAAACTTAACATGTTGAGTTTATTCAACGATGTATCCATCCCATTGGTGAGTATTCAAACTTTTGTCTAAATCTGGATTTTGATTCAATCGTTTTACGGCGCATGAAACCTAACCGATTTAGTTTATTTATACTTCCGTATTTAAATGAATAACGCATTTTAAAATTGCACCGAATATGACAACAGATACGTAACCGAAACGTCTACGAATAAAGTAGACACAAAAAAATAAGATTATTATCACTGAATTCGTGAGCAGAAACCAGATGCGAAAAAAACAAGTTAAACAGTATTTAATAATGTTCACTTTCTGCATAACAATATACTTTATTTTGTCATGTATCCACGATTCCTTTGTTATTAATTGGAAAAGTACGCAACAGCCGCCATTGTTATTAAACAAATTAATTGCGTGTTATATACCTTATCCCAATGAAATTAATATTGAGAACCAGAAGCAAAACTTTAGTTTATGAAGTTCTTATTAAGTGTCAACTGTTTTAGTGCGCTTTGGAATAATTAAATTTGTAAAAACGCAACATTGGTTCTAGCGCGATGGAAATATTTTAAACTGCTTTGTAATCAAATGTATTGTATGTTTCTTTTTTTTATAGCAATTTAAGTAGGCATATCATGTCGAAACGCCAAAGGCATTTATCAGTTATTTTAACAAACGCAAAGCAAACCACGATGGCCACGACTTGGCATAAAAGAGAAGACCGTTGTTCTGTTTATTAGGGATCGTTGGCCTTTCCGCGCTGGCAGGGAGAGAACAAGTTTTTACACGTCGATTATTTATTAAAGTTGAAGTTTTTAAGAATCTATTACTTCTTATTTAACCGCGCTTAGTTCGCTTTGCCATTAAGTCAGCCTGAAAGACAGTTATTTTGAAGATATTTCAGTTATCAACAAATGTACATTTAAAAAAATTCTCGCGCGAATTTTGTTTTCGCACCCTTACGCATTTTAGAAACTTGGCGCCTATGATTGTAGTGCAGATAGGCAATTATTGTAGACGATCTGATGATCGAAACACGTAAAAATCAGGTGATGCTGCATATCCTGGCAAAATACCAAGTTAGGCTGGCCTACTCTGCACGCGTCGTTGGCGCCATATATATTAAATATATATTTATATATAAATAATTTTTATATTTTTTGGAATCGTTAGGCTGTGCGACGCATGGCCGTACTTTACGCCACTGATTACGGTAAACTGACGCAATCCTTTTAAACCTGTGTTGCACACGTTCACCGACATAACAAACGAGCTACTCAATTTATTGAAAAAGAACAAAAAGTTTGAAAAACCAACTACACAATACACAATCCTTACGCAAAGGTATTTTTTCGTATCGCGTTGGCAGACACAAATGTGTTTATTAGAGCTTGTCTGTCTAATTTGTCCACTACTTCTTTAAGCGTACAAACAATGCAAGCGTGGTTAAGTCTTTTTTGTGTCATTGTGGTACGAAGTTACTCTTCACCACTGCTGAAGAGATGACAACTTCATTAAATTTTATTGTAATCTCCCCTAGCGCGTGCGGTTCGCCGGCGGGGCAAGCCCGAGCGCCGATCAAAGGATTACGTCTTAGCGCATGGAGTCGGAGTTCCGATAAAAGGCGCCGCGGATGTGCGTAGTAGCATTGTGGCACCGGACGCTGTTTTCTCTCTAAGATGTCTGTACAAATTATAACAAACATGCATAACAAATCGTTAAAAAAACATGGAGGGCGCCCCCCAAACCTAAAAATCGAGGCCCCCGGCCCCCCTGGAAGTCGGCGCCCGTGGCCTGGGGTAGTGTTGCTCTGTATTTGTAGTATGCCTGGGGTAGTGTTGCCCTGTATTTGTGGTATGTCTGGGGTAGTGTTGCCCTGTATTTTAGTTATGCCTGGGGTTGTGTTGCCCTGTATTTGTTGTATGCCTGGGGTAGTGTTGCCGTGTATTTGTGGTATGCCTGGGGTAGTGTTGCCCTGTATTTGTGGTATGCCTGGGGTAGTGTTGCCCTGTATTAGTGGTATGCCTGGGGTAGTGTTGCCCTGTATTTGTGGTATGCCTGGGGTAGTGTTGCTCTGTATTTGTGGTATGCCTGGGGTAGTGTTGCTCTGTATTTGTGGTATGCCTGGGGTAGTGTTACCCGGTATTTGTGGTATGCCTGGGCTAGTGTTGCCCTGTATTCGTGGTTTGTATGGTTATTTATTGTCCTGTGTTTGTGGTATGCCTGAGGTGGTGTTGTCCTGTATTTGTGATATGCCTAGGGTTGTGTTGCCCTATATATGTTGTTTGCCTGGGGTTGTGTTGCCCTGTATTTGTGATATACCTGAGGTAGTGTTGCCCTGTAATTGTGGTACGTCTGGGATAGTGTTGCCATGTTTTTGTGGTATGCCTGGGGTAGTGTTGCCCTGTATTTGTCACATGACTGGGATAGTGTTGCCCTGTATTTGTGGTATGCTTGGGGTAGTGTTGCCCTGTATTTTTCAAATGCCTGGGGTAGTGTTGCCCTGTATTTGTGATATACCTGAGGTAGTGTTGCCCTGTAATTGTGGTATGCCTAAGGTAGTGTTGCCCTGTCTTTGTTGTATCTTTTATGCCTGAGGGTAGTGTTGCCCTGTATTTGTGGTATGTCTGGGATAGTGTTGCCATGTTTTTGTGGTATGCCTGGGGTAGTGTTGCCCTGTATTTGTCACGATGACTGGGATAGTGTTGCACCTGTATTTGTGGTATGCTTGGGGTAGTGTTGCCCTGTATTTTTCAAATGCCTGGGGTAGTGTTGCCCTGTATTTGTGGTATGACTAGGGTAGTGTTGCCCTGTATTTTAGTTATGCCTGGGGTTGTGTTTCCCTGTATTTGTGGTATGCCTGGGGTAGTGTTGCCCTGTATTAGTGGTATGCCTGGGGTAGTGTTGCCCTGTATTTGTGGTATGCCTGGGGTAGTGTTGCTCTGTATTTGTGGTATGACTTGGGTAGTGTTGCCCTGTATTTGTGGTATGACTTGGGTAGTGTTGCCCTGTATTTGTGGTATGCCTGGGCGTGTGTCACCCTGTATTTATAGTATGCTTGGGGTTGTGTTGCCCTGTATTTGTCGTATGTTTGGGGCTGGATTTTATTTTGAATAGTAAATGATAATTAGAATAGAACCAAATAAAATATTAGTGCATATTAACATATCATTTTGTTCGAGTATTTATTCCTACAAGATTGATACTTAGGGTATTTTACATGGTGGTACAGCTGTTATCTCCAACCTTAGTTATAGGATAGGATATCCATCTTTATTCCTGTGAATGGAAAATCAGGGGGGTTAACACACAGACAATCGTCAAATCACCTCACGCCCATCGGCGGGTTACCGGAGCTATTGCAGTGTATTGTATATGATAGACATGTTTCTTCAATTTGGTAGAACCAATTAATCCGCTGGGTTCAGGCAATGTCCGTAAAGTGCCTTGCCCAAAGACACAGCCGACTAGCTAGCGACCAGTTTCGAAACTGCAACATTTCGATTGAAAGGCTACGCACTTATCCGTTAGACCAATGGGCCTATCAAGTTCAATAGTCTTTATAATAAGCTTAATCCTTTGTCAAGGCACAGCATGATAGCGCTTATACGTTGCTGCGTAATGTATTTTAAGCACACATCTTTCCGTAACGTATAACTCCATTTTTTAACAAATCTCCGCAATAACCATTTTTGTTTAGAATTTTCCATTTAATACCATGAAGTCATGGATAGGTTCTGTGTGTTTGATGTTCTTGTTTATAGAAATAGCTAAATGCCAAAATCCAGGGCATTCAGTAATTCAAAAAGGCTTAAGTTCTAGTAATCTTGAGGTAAGTTTGTTTAGACTTAAGAAGCAGTTACGGGTACTCTGCTATATTTGGGCTTATAATGGATAGAATAAAAGTTAAATAAAGAATATATACTGTCTGTAAGTATCTGGGGTGTATTTTTTTTGAAGTTTAATCCTGTAAATTAAGAACATTATACTTTACAGAGTTTTAAATTTGGAATATTTTTTGTTAATTGGTTTTGAGAAAATATATTTTTTAAACATGGGTTGTCAAGTTGTTCAATTCCAAAACTGATAATGTATTTACCTCTTTAGTTACGTAGCTTGGTTAATGTTTTTATTCTCACAATATGTTATTAAATG
>CH001992.1:465611-478192 GCA_000149265.1 Ciona savignyi
ATGTTGTACTGGAATGGGTTTCGACATGGTTCTGAAATGAGGCTGTAAGTAGTACGGAATTGGGGTTGAAATAGGGATATACGGGGTGCTATAATGGGACTGGACACGCCGCTAAAAGGGGAGTAAATGTGGCTAAAAGTAAGTGCTGAAATGAATTTACACATGGTGCTGGAAGGGGGGTGGAATGTGGCGCTGGATATCATGTTAAAGGGAGCTAGATGTGGACTGTGGTGCTGGGTGTTGTGCTGAAATGAGGCTGGATGTAGCGCTTAAATAAGGCTCAAAGTGGTGCTGAATATTGTGCTGTAATAAGGTTGGAAGTGGTCAAAAATGGGGCTGAAAGTGACACTAAAATGCGGGTGGATCAGGTAATGGATGTGGCGTTGGAATTGTGGTGCGTGGTGTTCGAAAGGCAGGGAAGTGGCCTTGGAATAGGAAAAGAATTGGTGCTGACATTGGGCTGGATTTGGCACTGGAAGGGGGGTGGAATTCGCTTAACGTGGCGTTGGATCTGGTGCGGAAATGGAAATGGACATTGTGTTGAAATGGGGCAGGTGTGAGCTGGGTGTTGTGATGAAATAAGGCTAGAAGTGGTATTTAAATGGGGCTCAAAGAGGCACTAAATGTTGTGCTGAAAGTGGGGATAAAAGTGAGGGTAAAATTTGGCTGAACCAGGAGCTGGAAGTTGTGGCGGGTGGTGTTGGAAAGGCGCTGGAAGTAGCCCTTGAATGGGGCAGAAAGTGGGGCTGGAAGGTTGTTTAATTGGCTGAACATGGCGTTGGATCTAGTGCTAAAGATGATTGCATTATAAACCATCATGATTAATTAAAGGCTGCATTGCGACTACTTCTTAGCTACGTTACGAGCTTACGCTTCAAAGCGCTAATGCTGTAACACACGTTACCGCATTATACCGTAGACCGCTTTAAAGCGCTAATCCTGCGGTACCGTAGACCCTCCGAAGCGACTAAGTTTTGACGAAGGGGGTGATAAATTTCTCGTCGACGTTTCAAAGTTTTTTTGGCTATCTTCACCTTGGTCATAAAAGAGTCTAAACCAGTGGTTCCCAAAGTGGGGTACGCGGACCTTTTAGGGTCCGTGAAGCACTTTCAGGAGGTCCGCAAAAGAAGTGTAGGCCTATTTTTTATTATACGGTACATTAATTTTGTGGTTGTGATCGTTTAATTTTTTAGTCTTCACTATTCCGCTAAAAATTAAAAAATGGCAAGGGGACCGTTGTGTTTTTTTTTTAATTTGGGAACCACTGGGCTAAACAAACACAGTTAAAAGTTATAGTTTAAAAGAAAGGCGAAATAAAAAATATACGTTTCGCACGAACCAATTTAATCTTCAGTCATGCGTAAAAGTTTTAGTTACGATAGTAACTGAGAAGCTGTCATCCGTTTTTTTGTAAACAAATTATTTATTTTGGCAGTTTTATTTATAACTAATTCATGTTGAATGGCACCTTCAAGTTTTGCAAAGGATAAGCAGATCATTGGTTTTTGGGGAAAACCAACATCAACATTAGATTGGTGCGAAGAAAATTATGTCAAAACGGTGTACATCGCAGAGTTTTGTGAGTTTGTTGTCTCTCATGTTTATAATGTCTGGATGGTTAGCGCATTAGTTATACCATGGCGATCTCCAAAAAACAATAGTTTGTGGGATCAAAAACAGCTGATGGCGAAACGATTGTCTTTAAGCAAGGCACTTTACAGATTTTACCAGTGGATTATTGGGTTTAACCAAAATTAAAAAAAATCTTAATTATATACTAAACACTGCAATAGCCTTAATATCGAGATACTAAATGAGAAGTAATCCAAAAATTTTCTGTGTGATAATATTGCGTTTTTCCATGCACAGGATCATGCCAGTAATCAGCATCAGTACCTGCAAAGCTTTTATATGTAAATGTTATCTGAATATGCAAGTACCCAATAATGTATTATAAAAAAATACAAAAGTACTTGGTGCAGTTGTATAAATACAATGCTACCAGCTATATTTTGCAGTAATTTTATTCAATTATATTTTAACTAAAACATTTCAGGGAATACGATCAGCAATTTAATAATGATTCTACCTCCTTTTGTGTGTGCACTGTATTATTGGCATAAGAAAATGGAGATGCGTTATGTGTGGGCTAACATTTCATTACTTGGTGAGATGATTAAATTTAGTGTGCTGTTTCTGACAAGTCCATGCTTTCAGCTGTTGGTGTGGGCTCGTGGATGTTCCATATGACACTGTGGTATGAAATGCAGGTATATATAGATCCAATATATATATGTCTTGAGTTGCGAAGTGTATGAAAAATTATTCTTTTAATTCTTGTCTTTTTCGAGAATGATGCGAGTATATATAAATCTCCAAATCATTGTAAAGTATGGTCTGAATAACAATTCTCTTATTAGAGAAAATACCAACACCAGCTCGCTAGTTATATAAATGCAGGTTCTTTTAATCATATGTTATATACCGGTATATATTTATAATTGGTACTAATTAACCCCATTTTATTTAGTAAATTGAATTGGTAGGCCTCTGTATAATAATGTTGAAAACAATTGTTGTAAAAATTAAAATACAGCCGAATCATACAAATAGTTTACAAATTAAATCTTTGTATTTTGTGCAGGTACTTTAGGTTATTTTATTATGTCAGCTTAATTAAAATTCAAAAAAATGTCAGTGTGAGAAGGTAGACAGTGTGTTTTAGCCCAGCAGTATATAAACTGTTGCTTTGTCTGAAATGTTGGTATTGGACACTTCAAGAAATAAAGAATCCCACAGCTTGCAGATTGTGACATGTGAGTTATCTAGTGGAAGGAAATAATGCCGGGCAAGGATACTACGTTGACTAAAGTAAAGAGAGACAGTGATCATCAGAAAAGACATAAAGAAGGTTTATCTGCTAGTATTAGTGATAAAAGGAATAAAGTATCTAAACACGAAGGGAAACGCAAGGGAAATCTAAACACGAAGGAAAACGCAAGGAATTCAGAGAGAGAAAATACGAGATTTAGAAAAAGAGAAAGTACAAGACTTAAAAAAGAACACATAACTCCAAGTGCAAGAACTGAAGCTGAAGAAGAAGAGTGGGCTAGAAAAGTTTGGAAAGCAATCATGGCCGTTTTAGGGACAATTGTGGTAGTTGGTATCGTCGCCGGAGTGGCTGTTCATTTTTCATCCAGTGATGTCAAAGATACTGGAACTGAACCTGATGAAGTTGGAAGTTATGCAACTGATCCTCCAGACGTGACGCGCTCTACCACAGCATCACCATTCAATGATAGTGAATGGAACAACATGAGGGGAGAATGCGGTATTTCTAAAGTCCAGCCAGATCTTGGTCGAATTGTTGGTGGTGATGAAGCTAAAAAAAACTCATGGCCATGGCAAATCAGTTTAGTGAAGTAGGTAACGCCATTAGGTCACAGGTCATTCACATACTAAACATTACAACTGTACATGTAGATACGCTTCCTTTGGCAATGGCTATGCATCAGTGAAACACATTTGTGGAGGCACTCTAGTTGGGCCTAACATGGTGGTAACAGCCACTCACTGTTTTCTCAACTCTGATCGATCACAAACCACAACTAAACCTGATGCTTATCGAGTTATAGTTGGTGGACATGTAAAGTCAAAGTTAACCGGAGGTGCCAAGTATGTTTTTTGATCACAGAATATATTTAACATTATTCAAAAACTGTTTATGGCAGTATACCTACTGTTGACATGCCTAAATAGGTGCACCGCACACCAACTGTTTTTTTAGGACATTTTTTATTCGATTAGATATGTACTCAAGTTACTGGTCTATGTTCAGCTAAAGTTGTGCCTTATGTATACCAATACCATTATAAGCATTTGTAGTTTATATATAATAGTGCCTATTTATCACAGAATGACTAAGATTTCTAAAATCATACACCATCCTTTGAACAACCTAGCTGTCTTTTCTAAGTTGAGAGTGGCACCGGTCAACGACATCACTCTGCTTGTATTAAGGAATTTATATAATCCTTCAAAAAACACACCTGTGGTCGAATTTGCTTGTCTTCCTAAGCCAAAAGTCACACCAGCTGTTGGAAAACGGTAAGTTCCTGAATCTATCTGTACCCTAGCAACCCAACTACTAAATATATAGATTTTGTTCTTTTAGTTACCTATTGTCTGTAATTATATTTAAAGCAATAAGAATGTGATATAAAGAATAATGCAAACACTGACTGTAACATAAAAGCGATAACATGACAATTGGTACTAGCAGAATAACTTGGTGACAGCAGCATGTCAAAATCGTTGTGGAATGAAACAAGCTTTGTTAATATGGAAGACAGTTATTGGGTTATACTAAACCTAAAGTAGTATCTATATATGTTTATGTTACATCCTTTGAGTACCCCTATAAGAGTAAATGAATATAGCGCCACCACGTAACGGGGATTCCCCAGCTACGACTAAAACGTGCTAAAGAAGCACAAGGTCATTCTATAATTACGATTTACAATTACGAATACGACTACTATTTTGATTATAACTACGACTACGACTACATTTACGATTACAATACGATTACGCTGTTTATTATTACGTTTTTATTTATATGTTGTGTATTAATAAATAAGAAGAACACAACAGTTTATATATACATATATATATGTGGTACCTGGCTGTTTAAATATATATAGCAAACAAATCAAATCACGGCACAGGTATAAGGAAAGATGGCAGAACAAACAGTCATTAAAACACGTCATTTAAAAAAGGTCATTTAAAAATAATTAAATAAAAAGCACATTAACATGCGTTTGTTTTCATGGTGTTGAATATAAATACAGAAACCACACTCTGGAAGGTCTTCAATCTTTAACCTTGTGCAGTTGTCTGCACGGTCAAAGGATTTATCCAAACCAAGCGTTATGTCGATTTTATTAAACTAATTGAACAAAAAGTTGCATAACTTTTAATAGAACATGAAGTAATTTGTCAAACACCCAAACATATGTAATTACAACCTACAAGCATATAAAAAGTATATATAAAACACACAGCAATTGTATCTCATTTGCAGTTTAGAAGTAAACATGTTTTATATTTAGTTCCTTTTTTATTTCATCCTTTTTTAACTTCTCTTTGTTTGTTTTGCCACTTTTTCCTATTCCTGTGCTGGCGCTTTCTTTTTTTGCCATTATTGAATACTGGGGCAAAATTTAAATTAATTAAAATCTATATTCTGTTAAATTAATACCATTGTATACATGCTGAAAAATACAACTATACAATTTTGCAGGTGTTGGACAAGTGGGTGGGGCAGAACCATGAATACTGGCTTTGATGATAAGCTGAAGCAAATTGTACAGCCAATAGTCTCCCAACAAACATGTACCAAGTTCTACCACAACATGATTAACTATGACCAGCATCTCTGCAGCATGGACCCAACAGGCGGTACATGTCAAGGAGATAGTGGAGGGCCGCTCGTTTGCCAGGGAGCAGACAAGAAATGGACACTATATGGTGCCACGAGTTTTGGCCCTGTGCCATGCGCCACCGCGCCAGGAGTGTTTGCCACGGTTGCTAACTATGTTGAGTGGCTATGCTGCCACTTGGAAAACCATGGACCATGCGAACATATTACCTGCAAGATGCCATGAATTTTTACATTTCAGTATTCGCTGCGTTTGTACAGTGTGAAATATTGTATTGTGTCATTACTTGTACAGTTTATTACATTTTCTACTCGGTTATTGTTAGCCCAGCCAATTAGTAAATTTTCTTGCATCTAAACAGTGAATATCCATTCCACTGTATTATACACTACAGTAATAAACTCACACAATTATTTATTTTATTTATCTCAGTGAAAGAAAAATAAACAAGTGCAGGCAGAAATGAATTATCTAAATACAAAATATGGATTTTTAACTAGCGATTTTTTAAAACTATTTTATTATTTCAGTTACTGGATGAACTACCAATGATATATGGTACATGTGTGTTTCTGTATGCATTGTAAGTGAGTTTTAATATTCTTGCCCCCACCCAATCCTAAAGTAAATTTGTTAACATTTTATTCCAGGCACCATCACGCTACTCCAGTTAAACAAAAAAGCTATCCGTACATCGTATCTCTGGTATCTGTCAGTGTACTTGTTACGGTTGTGTACTTGCAATGGAAAAATCCTGTATTTCATCAAGTTAGTGCTTGGATTTTGTTGTAAGAGCAAATGCTGATGATGTATTACCATATGGACTAGAAAATAGTGCCAAAGATGGTCCTCATCATTAGCTATGAAAATATATTTCTAACACATGCTTGCCTTCATATCAAATGCTGCATTATATATTTTTGAATCATTATTATATGTATTTATTTGACTTACAGGTGTGCTATGCAGCATTAGTGGTATTCCTTCTGTATGAAGCTATTCTTGCACTGAAAAATTACCCATCAATTAAGCCCATTGTGCTTGCATCTTTGTGTTTCTATCTATTTGGTTTCTTTCTTTGGAATGTTGACAATGTCTTCTGTGCAAATTTAAGGTGATCCATGTTTTTTGAAAAGTTTATGTTAAATAGTGTTCCATCTTTAGCTAGCGACTTATTTGACTGCCCGTGCTCTCTGGCTAGACTGACCAACCAGACTAACAACTCTAACAAGTGGACTTAAGATTCACACTATTATGACAAATGCCCATGTTACAACAACTGTGTGTTTAAAATCCTAAGTCATCCTAATATTAAATGTTGATAATTTTATTTTTAGAAAAATGAGATCTTCAAGTGATAGTGAATTAGTAACTGCGGCCACTCAGCTACATGCCTGGTGGCATATATTTACCGGGTATGGCACTTACTTACACATTGTGTTTTCATCACAAGCAAGACTGTTGCACCTAAAGCGAGAATGCAAAATTACAGTAAGGAAGTTTGTTATTTGATATCAATATATATACAAAAGAATAAATCAAACAAAAAAAATTTGGCAAGCGAAAGCTCGACTTGAAATCATATAATATAAATCCTTACGAGTTGCACCTAAAACACTGTCCCAACTTGTCAGCTGTATGTTAGAGTTCCTGCTATTACTACTGTAGTAATGATACACTCACTACAAGATCAAATTAAACTGATTAAAAAAACAAGAACTATGAATTAAAGCACAAAGTTTTTATCAGCATTATTATATTATTTAGAATAAAATGACTACTTTAATAAAAATTAATATAAATTACAGAAACTTGGAAATTTCTGGCCTTACTTGAGTGTTGGAGAGAAAAGTTGATTTTTTATAGTTCTTAATACAGTGTTCCTTTTGTGTGTTAGTGTTTTAATTATACTTGGTTTAATTAAATAAAACAAAGTTTAATTCAAGATCTCTCGTTAATTATGCACCCTATTCTATGTCATGTAGAGTGAGTTGCCTGCGAGAATGGAAAGGTATTTTCTTCAAGGTGGTATTTGTCATCAGAGTGGACACCAAAACAGTCAGTCTAAAATTTTAACCGTTTTAAATCATGGTTTTAAAACAGAACACCTTTAGAAAAATTAAAAAAATCCAGGGAATACCTCAATATGTCTCGGAAAAACACACATTTGCCAAACCAGGAATACAGATAATAATAATTTAATTAGCAGCCATGCTCTTTTTTATTCAACATTAAAAAGTGAATGTTAAAATTTAGTGTAAAAGCTTTTATGGATGTAGAAAATACAGTAAATCATCACTTTTATTCCTAGAGGTTTACATTATCGACTTAGCCTACTTGGTTTTACACCGAAAATGTCATTCCAGGAAGTGAATGGTTTGTTTAAAGCTGTGGTATTCCCGGTTTATCCCAAAAAGTGCTGATTATCAATTGTGTTTTTGCAAAGCCATTCGACGTATACCGGGAAGTGGAATAATGGTTTCATTTCCTTAGCCAGCTTGAATTAGTTTCTGTGTAGTATACCATATGTGTCCATTAAAAAACAGATTTAGCTGTGTTTTATTTTTGCATTACGTCACGAAACCGATATCTCTACTGTTGCAAATATAATATGGTATTTGAATTGATATGAAAATTACTATGGTTTTTATTCGTTTTTTTTACTGTTTGTAAAAGTAATATACATGTTTTTTTTATGGTTGTGAAGGTTAGGTATAGTTCTTAATTACACAATTATATAGTGTCAAAAAGAAAATATATTTTTTAATTGGAATTTAATACTGCAAACTGCATAAAATCATGATTGTACTAAAGGTGGCATTTGGCATTGCATAGAACGTTGAAGAGTTGGCACCATTTTATATGAAATAATTCAGGTAATAAAAGTGGAAAGTGCAATATATTCGGTAAAAAAAAATAAAAGTGGAAATATATTCGGTAAAAAAAAAGCACAGTATCTAACAGCACTTGGAAATATCATTATTGGCAGGTAATGTAAAAAAGTAATAAATGGCAATCTTTTGGAACATTGCTTGTATAAACAAATTGCTGGCGATCAGCAGTGTTAGTAAAATAAATTGTTAAATATGTGTATGTATGTACATGTTATATTATCCATCCTACTATTTCAGCATTCAAAAACAATATTAATCATTGCACTGGTACTGGTTTATGCTTCTAAGTATTTCAAACGTATCGTCGGTTGAGATGAGAGGCACCAACTCCGGCTTCCACCTGGAAAAACTAGTTTCACCTACTTCGTTTGTGTTGCAACGGCTCTCCATTATTGCATTACCATTTTCTAACTTATGAATGATAGAGTTTGGTTCATTTACTTGATCCATGTTAGAGGGACACAGATTCAGTGATGTTATCTGCCAACTATTATTATCTTGGTCGGCAGCTGCGGGTCCCCTTTCAACCATAAGTCTTTTATCATTGGTGGCGATACAGGCACGCATTTTAGCAATATATTGCTCCAGTACCTTTCCATGCAAGTGAAGGGAAGGATCAGAATGTCTTTTTATATCTGTTTCACTGAGAAGTTCTCCCCTGTTCAGTATCTTTTGAAAAAGTTGTCCAAAATGCTTCATTAGTTCAAAATGTTCTATAGTATGGTTAAGAAAAGTTGCTGGAATGTTTGTAGCGGAGAAGTAATCAAAATATACAAACTCATATTTTTCCCTGTTTAGACCACGTACCAAATCACTTCTTATTCTTACGATTACCGGAGTGAACATGTCCATGTGCAAATTTGGCTTTGCGTTCCACCGACTGACTGCACCATTAGACCAAATGGTGATTACTTTATCTGCACTGGCCATCGCATCATCCATCCATTGAATGTAATTCTGATTTACTCTCTCTTCTTCCCACAACTCGAAAATCACTTTGAAGCCAAGATCCTCTTGCAGGAAATATGCAAACTTAATGACAACTTCTATGTGCAGAGGATGGTCATCAACAAAAATAATGTAGATCTTTGAAATTTTAGAGGATGGTTGGAACGCTGGCTGTGATTTGTTTGTATGCATATTTTGATGCAAGGTGCATTTTTTACAGTACAAAACATAAACTAAGAAACATGCAACAGGAAGTATGAAAACTGGCACAGTCAAATAAGTAAAGATTGGTGTTGGATAGGATGACTCATTACATTTATAAAAACTTATAAGCAACGATTTTTTAACTAAACGGGTCGTTTGTACAATTACTATGTATTCTAAAGATTGCTTTTCATGTTCAGGCAAAGACAAAACAAGCATTGACCTAAGGGGTTGGTTTCGTAAAATCAGAATCTCCGCACCACAGTAATTGATGCCTTGGCCTGGATGACAAAAAAGTACTGTAACTGTATTTCCATAAATATTTGGAACAGAATAGTCCAGTACTATTGATCTATTTTCACACATTATTTGAATTTCATGAATGGTCAGTGCACACATCTCAACTGAGTCTTTTAAAACATCATGACCACAAACAGGAGCCTTGATTTGATGTCCCAAACTGCTGAGATTTTTGTTTTCTGGGTAGGGTTCGGGAATAGTGTCAACTCTGACAAGAAGTTCTTCCCCTGGCTGCAATGGTACTGTAGGTAGAAAACAGTAATGAAACACAGCCTGTATATGTCTATCATTTTGTAATTTTGTATGAAGGCAGTAATACTGAATTTCGTTAACCCAAAAATTCCTATATAAAATTGTTACTTTAAAACCTTTTAATTCTTCCACCGATGCAAATTGGTCTGGAATCCAAGTTATGTTGAGAGCTAGTTGCTCCTGTTTAGAATTATTTTCTTTAAACAAATACCACTGAAGTTGAATAATGTTCACAGAAGCCACATATCCAAACTCGTTGTCAACAGCACATTCATTTTCCTGAACTGAGAACAAAATTTCATTGTAACTTCCTTGTCGGCCAGTGGCTATGATAGAGTTATTTTTGCCAGGAGAACAGCACGCTAAAACCATACTCAACAGACAAAATAACACAACTTGTGTTTTAATGACTGCTGTTATAGAATCACACATCAGTAACCTGTGACTTTTAATCAGTATCATTCTACTACAAATTATCTACCCTTTACAAAAATTCATATTTTAAAATTGATAATTAAGTGCGGTGTACTGAAAATTAAAAATTAAAAAATTACAGAAAAGCTTAAAAATGTTTTTACAGTGGTACAACATAATATTAATAAAATGACACAGAACTACTACCATATGTTGATATTTACAATAGTTAAAAAAGCAAAATTATAGTACCGTTATAACACATACCTAAAAAATTTATGTTTAAATTTCAAATAATATTAAACTATGCTTTACGGTTATACTACAGACACAGTGGTATAAGGGGTTGAAATATTTTAAACAAATGTTTCAGAAAAGTACCATTTTTACGGGTGAGAAAATCCAAATTAAACGGTTTATAAATGGCTACGTGTATTGGAGCATTTTGCGGTTATTGCTAGAAAATTCAGTTTCACATCCTAGTTGTTGGTTACATCGCTAAGATGCTCTTGACCACAGCCGTTAAAATAGACAGAAAAGATTTATCTGGTTAACAAGTATCAGTAATACATTTTAAATTGGTAATACAAAAAGAAAAATGCACCATCACAACTATGTATGCACCAGCACAATTACGCAGTATGAACTCACTCATGTACATCAATATCTTAGGATACTTTACATGATAGTGTTGTGTTAAAATTTTGTAGATCCACACACATTAGTTATATATGTATATGTAGCGACTGCTATAAGCAGCCGCTACATATGCGAATCATTAAGCATAATTTGTTTCACAGTTTATACTAAACAAAACTTCATGTGGGTCAGCATCTAAATCCAAAGGTTTGGATAATAGATGACTGTTTTCCGCAAAGCCACTGTCAGGTAAATTAAACTGATCATCAAGTGGTGGCGGAACTATGTCAATTTTCCACCGCAGAACTTCATTAATCATTTCGTCAGCATTTCCACCACCTGCGATATCTCCACCATTGTAATCAGTATACCAGTTTTTATTCATCTTAACATGGTCGCACATAGCCTCGATTGATTGCTTCAATAGCTGACCATTCTTGTTTAATTTGATATTTGAATAATCTGCGATGTTAGGGTTGTGAACTACAATACCACGGCTATATTTTTCCATATCCTTTAACTGGAAATAGAGATCCTCAAATTGCTTCATGAGTTTAAAGTGATAACATGGAAGATTTTTGAACACATCTGGTATGTTATCCTTGTCAAAGTAATCAAAATAGCAGAAGAAATATTTTCCGAGATTTTTATCAATTAAGATATCGTTTCGAATTAACTTAAGAACAGGAGTAAACTTGTCATATTGAGATATTTTGCAGTCTTCTTGAGCTGATATCCACCGCATTGCTGATCCATATGACCATATTACAAGGACTCTGTCAGCTTCCTTAAATGTATCCATCATCCATTCAGCATAGCTTGGAGCTTGGGTAGCTTGGTCATGAAGTTCAGAAATAACATTAAAGGACAGATCTTCGGTGAGAAATTTTTCGAAAGATAACACCACCTGTTTATGCAGTGGGTGATCGGAAACGAAAAGCAGGTAAATGCTATGAGAAATCAAACTTTGTGGGGGAATAGCTTCTTCACTCATTGATGAAGTATCACTTGGGCAAGAGGAATCTTTGCTACTTTGTGTCTTGTTTGTAATTAACCAACACCTTTTTACAATGTAAACAATAACGACAACAAGGGCAATTGCCAAAAGCGTAGCGGACACTACTAAGGCAATTGCAATTGGACTAAAGTTCTGCCTTTGGCATGACTGGAAACCAAACCGTGTGGAAGTATGTATAGTTCCAACCCCATTTACTTTTACAAAAATTGTGAAGTTCACAGACGTGGATGACAAATGGGGCAAAAAAAGTTTAATGGTCCCTGAGAGAGGCTGCTTTAAAACTGTAGCATTGGGAAAACAATTATCTGTTGAACTTTCTTGAATGGGGCACATTATAAGAGTCACAGTTTCACCACATTCTACAGGCAAACTATAGGTCAAGATCACGGCTCTTTCGATGCAAATAATTGAATCAATTGAAAAGGTGGACTGTTTTTCTAAATAACAAAGCTTGGTAAGTTTCATTTT